>NW_020769361.1:1066616-1121445 GCF_900518735.1 Pseudonaja textilis
GTACTTGCTGGGGAACACAAAAAGCACTGCTATGTTCCGTTCAAGTGAGCGTTGTTGGCTCCCCCCCCCCCCCCCCCCAAAAAAAAAAAAAAAAGATGCAGTTCTGGCCTAAGGTTTCAGAAGATTAAAGGGAATCTGGTTCTGCCAACCAGAAGCAGATAGAAGCCAACAAGGACGACATGAAGGCAACATTGTCGTTCTGTTTGTGTTCTCCAGCAAGTACTAGTAAGAATAAGAGAGCTACACTAATCGCAATTTATGGGTAGTCCTCAATGAACTACCATAATGAAGCCTGCTAAGGGGTTGTAAGTCAAGAACTACCTATAATATGAATAACCCTAGGGTAGCTGAGTTGAGATAGATTGCTAGCCCATAAACCACAGCTTACCAACGAAATAGTTGTATTTACACAGTATATGAATACAAAACAAAACAAGCTATATATAATCTTCTCTAATATAATGTTTGACATTAATTACCATTTAATACTGAAGAAATATTTAGCCATCCTGAGTGGTAATATGTTACGTTGGGGGGAATTAAGCCGTTGTGGTTTCTTTAAAATAGCTTTGTTCCTCAGATAAATTATTTAATCTCTAAAAATAAACTAAAATTTGGGAACTCATCTGTTTTTGTAACAAACAGTCTGCTTATTCCTTATACTTAAATACACAGTTTAAATACACTCTTTTATAACATACAAAATCTACAGTTTTCTGAAATAGCAAAGTAGCACTTTTTTTCCCTAAGAGATTGTGGCTTATTCATTTGGATAATTAAAATCCTCTCTAATGGATTAGAGGAACATCCTTTTATCTTTCCCCGCCTCTCTTTCTTTCCTTGCTTCAAGGCCCCCCTGAATCAATGAGAGAGCATGTTGTAGCAGCATCCAAGGCTATGAAGATGGGTGACTGGAAGACATGCCACCGTTTCATCATCAATGAGAAAATGAATGGAAAAGTCTGGGATCTGTTTCCCGAGGCTGATAAAGTGCGCAGCATGCTTGTCCGGTCAGTTGCAAGAAAATTATGAGAGAAGTAGGCCATGGATGTGATGTAATGCAGTGAGGAAGGGGATTCCCAGGTGGGAGGGACTGCATTTCTGAGGGGTAAGAGGCAACTCAGTCTGCATGTTACAAGTGAGAGAAAGAAGGTGTGTTCAGCTCCTCCCTAGTAGTTCATGGAGTATATTTTAGATGCAGATAATAGAACCTTCCATCCGGCAAGATTTTCTTTAGAGGCATGGAAGAATTACCCAGGTTGGAAGAATTATCATGAATTATTCTTGATTTTGGGCCTCCTATCTATCTAGGAAAAGTACAACTATTTCCAGTTTTGCTCCAATGTATTGCTGGAACTAGCAGCAAAGATACAGTGGAAAATTGGAAACCTGAAATGTATCTGTAATTTTGAAGAGTAAAATTTGGGGGACAGAAATTGAGATAATTTGAGACCTCATTCTTATACCTCATTCTCACTGCCATTGGTTTTTTTCTCTCGACTGCATCCCAACAGGAAGATCCAGGAGGAGTCTCTCCGAACCTATCTCTTCACCTACAGCAGTGTTTATGACTCAATCAGGTACAATCACATTGGGGGTCCAGAGGAGGAGAGAAGAGAGGTCCACAGTTAATGGCGATTGCATTTCTAGAGAGTCGTGCTTTTCCCTGACTATGGGACTGCATATATTTTATAAAGAGAGTTGACTGTGGACAATGGGTATTAGAATTCCCTTTGAACTATCTGACTTATCTGTACTTGGTGCTTAGTGTAACTCTGGTCCCCAGTTACAGATCCTTCTGAGCTACTGTTTTCTCAGTAAATTTTCTTCTGGGCAAGAGGCTAGTGTGTCAATCCTAAATAGCTGACTCTTACACAATTCTCTGTTTTCTGTGGTCCATCTTCCTAGCATGGAGATCTTGTCCGATATGTTTGAGCTGGACCTGCCCACTGTCCACAGCATCATTAGCAAGATGATCATCAATGAAGAGTTGATGGTGAGAACTTTTGTGTAAGGCAGGTTGGGGCAGCTCAAGAAATTAATTACACCACCAGGAAGAGGCAGGAGAAATGTTGCTCTTGCAGTGTGACCTGCTTCGAAGAATGGCAGGAAGAGAGCCATCCATCCATAGGCAGTTTCTGAGGCAATTTTAAGAAGACAAGAATATATAAGAACAAAGGAACACATAGAGAATCTCTAGTCACAGGCCTAATTTTTAATAATATATCTCGTCATCAAGAACAACCCCATCTCTTATAATAGTTACATGGGTAGTCCTTGACTTACAACCACAATTAAGACCAAAATTTCTGTTGCAAAGCAGGCGGTTAAGTGAGCTGCGCCTGATTTTAAGTCTCTTTTTTGGGGCCACAGTTGTTAAGTGAATCGCTGCAGGGGTTGAGTGAATCACACAGTCATTAAGCAAATTGGGCTTCTCCATCCACTTTGTGTATCGGAAGCTGGCTGGGAAGGTTGCAGATGGCAATCACGTGATCCTAGGAAGCTGCAACCGTTGTAAATACATGCCCGGTGCCCAAGTTTTGATCACATGACCACAGGGATGCTGCAGGGATTGTAAGTGTGAGGACCAATTATGTTGTTTTTTTTCACTGCTGTTGTAGCTTTGATAGCTAAAAGAACAGTGGTTCTCAACCACAATGGAACCCTTATAACCACAATGGAGCTCAAAATTTATGATGCTAAGTGAGAAACCTGTTAAGTGAGTTTTGCCCCATTTTACGACTTTCCTTGCCACCTTTGTGAAGTGAAACACCGCAGTTGTTAAATTAACACGGTTGTTAAGTGCATCTAATGGACTTTGCTGGTGAGAAGGTTGCAAAACGGGATCACATGAACCCCTGGGACACTGCAACTGTCATAAATGTGACTCAGTTGTCAAGCATCCTAATGAATAAATCACGCGACCTTGAGGATGCTGCAAAGGACATTCATGTGAAAAATGGTCATTAAATCAATTTTTCAGTGCCGTTGTAACTTCGAATGATCACCAACCAAACTGTTGTAAGTCAAGGACTACCTCCAGTTGTAAGTATAGGGCTACCTGTAGTGGCAAATGCGCCTTCAAACTAGGAGGAAAGAACCAAGATAATTATAAACAGGAGAGACTGAATCAAAACCTTGTCGTGGGAGGCAGGAATACATCAGGTCAGATTCAGTTCCATACTGTGTAGAAATTTCATTTTGGTAGAACTAGGAAGTCACAGCATAGGAATCTCTCTCTCCTGAAAGATTTTCAATTGTGTACAAATTATTCTGTGCCTTTTAAACTTTTCTTTTCTAGGCTTCCTTAGATCAGCCAACCCAGACAGTTGTGATGCATCGAACAGAGCCCACCACCCAACAAAACTTAGCCTTGCAGCTGGCTGAGAAGCTGGGCAGCCTTGTGGAAAACAATGAGAGAGTGTTTGACCAGAAGCAAGGCACTTACGGTGGCTACTTTCGGGGTAAGTTAAAGCTCCGATTTTCACTGCACTTAACTATTTTTGCTGGCGTCTTTATTTCTCCTCCATTCGATTAACTGTTACAGGCTCAACACACTCATGTCTGAACTACCCTTTTAACAAAGGGGAAAATATTTCAGCAGTTGTGGAACAAAATCTGAAAATATTTTGAAACTTTCCTTTACTAAATATTTATTTTTCCTGTTATCGGGGCAGGAAACCTCCTTTCTTTTCATTACTGGATTCAAGTCCATCTTGTTTTAATATACCTCTAGTCAGGGAAATTACAGTTCATGGCCACTTCTGTTCTCTTCCTGCTTCTCATCCCCGCCCCCCCATGAAACATGCAATGATATTCATTCCATGACCACTTATTATTTCCTTGTCCCTGATACATACTTTGCTACTCGCTACAAAACAGTTCGTTTCTGTTTTGTTTGCTGTCTCCTCCTTTGCCAGTACCTCCTAATCAGCTCATGTTTTATCTTGCAGACCAAAAGGACGGCTATCGTAAGAACGAAGGGGGCTACCTGCGGCGGGGAGGATATCGGCAGCAAGAACGTCAGAGCAACTACTAAGCTTAGAGCCATTTTTATTCAGTTAATTTGGAAGAAGAGAAGTTACCAGTGACCATAATTCAAACCCAGCTAATAAAAATATTGCTAAAAAAGAAGTCTATGTAGTATCCTTGGGAACAGGACAGGTAAATTAATTAAAGAGAATGACAAGAATCATCCAGCTCCATTGCATTCCCGACCTTTAGTAGTTACTATCTGGCCCTGGAACGAATGGGCTCCTAGACTGAAGATTATATTCATTTTCAGTCTTGATAGGATCAGAAACCCAAAGACAAGGAACTTCTCCTCAGAGAAGGTTTATTAAAGGTGGTATTCTCAAAAACCAGATCTGAAGAAACAACCCCAAGTAACCTTGCTGGAGCACTACTTTTGTTGAATGTATCTGAACCCTAATAAACACATGTGTGAAGCATGCCTGTTTGGCTTTAAGAGAGTTTTGCTACCTCTTGTCATTGTTTCTGGACTAGCGAGGCAAACCATATTGCAAATTGCAGAATTTCTTTTTCTAAAAACCTTTTATCAAGTTGGCTCTAAAATCTTGGGGAAATGGTCACTGTTTTAGTAAGACTGTCTTACTCGTGGACATTCATCTTCAGTAAGCCCCTTGACATTTCACAGCTTTATGTTATTTGGGTTGGTGAGCGGCTGATTTAGCAACAGACAACAGTCTTGTGAGTGGGGTAGCCAGCTGTTGGTAAAAAAAGTCATCCAGTAATTTCCCCCGGTTCACATGGAAATTTAACCTGAAGCCTCTCCAGTCAAAGTACAACTGTTACAGTATTAGACTTCATCCACATTACTTATTAAGTACCACTCATTTATTTATTGTATCCATATGCTTGTACAGTTCAAAAAAAAAGTGACATAGGCTTTGTCTTTCTATCATCCACTCAAAATTGCCACCATTTTTCCTGCTGTCTCTTGCCTTTGCCACAACATACTAGTCATGCAAACACTAAGGCAAGGGTCTTCAAACTTGGCAAGTTTAAGACTTGTGGACTTCAACTCTCAGAATTCCTGAGCTAAAATCACTGGAGGAGGAATTCTGGGAGTTGATCCATAGTCTTAAAGCTGTCATGTTTGAAGACCCCTGAACTGAGGCTATTCCAAAGTTTCTAATATCCTAGAGAAAATCAGGGGTCTATTTTATTTATTTATTTGATTTGTCAATTGTCATTTTATAATTTTGAGACCACAATTTTTGCCATTTATCTAAATCAATCCCATATCCAAAATTTCCCCCCCACGCAATCATTGTATCTTTTACTTGTTCTTCCTCTAATTTAAACTCTAGCAAATGTCCACAAAGTTTTTTGATTACTTTTTCATCAGTACCTGTCAAAATTTTATCTAGATCAGTCAACTTATCATAGATACCTTCTGTTTTAATATCTTTATCAAATCTAGATTGTATTTGCAAATATGAAAACCAATTCATTTTTACACCTTGTTCTTCCAACACTTGCATAGATTTAAGTTCACCCTTTTCATTCAATATCTCACCATATCTAACTGTTTGTTCCTTTTTATATATTATTGGATAGCAAAAAGCTTCAATAGTTGATAACCATTGCGGAGTTTTTAAATAATATTGCTTTTTTATCTTATCCCAGTTTAGAAACAATGCTTCTCGAATATAATGTCTTCTAAAATACCCCTGCGTTTTAGTTCCCTTATACCAGGGGAAGGCATGCCACCCTAACAGCAAGTCACGTCCTTCAAAATTCAAATGTCTAGTATTCCTTAGTGTTATCCGTTCCTTTACCCACATCAGACTCGTCGCTTGGTAGTATAATTCCCAATTGGGCAAAGCAAATCCTCCTCTTATTCTTGCATCTTGTAGCAATTTAAGTTTTATTCTCGCTTACTTCTCCTGCCAAATGTATTTTAGCACCATTCACTATAGCACTAAATCTTCAAAAAAATTCTTTCCCTAATCTGATTGGAATTGTCTGGAATAAGTATAAGATTCTAGGCAATACATTCATCTTAATTATAGATATTCTCCCAATCAGTGATAATTGTAAATTTTCCCATTTTATCAAATCTGTCGCAAACTTGTTTAAGTTTGAAATAATTGTCCTCCTTAAGTATGCTACATCTTGGTGTTATATGTATCCCTAAATACTTAACCTTGTTTGTGACTTTGATCCCCAAAACTTCCTCCAATTCTTTCTTTCGTCTAACTAACATGTTCTTTGCTAAAATCTTTGTTTTATGTTTATTTATTTTCAAACCTGCTACTTTCCCATACTCTTCTATCTTTTCTATCAGGTGCAGGCTCCAATTGATCCTCTAATATAAATACCAAGTCATCTGCAAAGGCTTGTAATTTATATTCTTCTTTTTTAATTTTCATTCCTTTTATTTCTTTTTCTTCTCTGATGTTCCTATTCAGCACTTCCAGTATTAACACAAACAACAGAGGCGACAGTGGACAGCCTGGTCTACTCCCTTTTCTTATATCTATAAAGTCTGTTAACTCTCCATTTATCATAACCTTTGCAGTTTGTTTATGATATATCGTTTCTATGGCTTGAGTAAATTTTTTACCAAAGTCCATTTGCTCCAATTGTAACAGCATAAAACGCCAATTCACATTATCAAAGGCTTTTTGTGCATCTATAAACACCAGAGCCATTTGTTTTTGAGGATGTGCCTCATAGTATTCCAGTGTATCTAAAATTATTCTCATATTATCTTTAATCTGTCTCTTCGGAAGAAATCCATTTTGATCAGGATGAATAAAATTGTTTCAGTATCTTTTCAGTCTTTCTGCTAGAATTGAAGCAAAAATTTTGTAATCTGAATTTAATAGTGATACAGGTCTGTAATTTTTAACTTGCTGTAGGTCTGTCTTCCTTCGGTACAAGTGTGATACATGCTTCTGACCATGTTTTGGGTATTCTCTTCTTTGTCATAATTTCATTCATAATTTCTAATAAGTGAAGATTCAATGTTTCCTGGAATGTCTTATAAAATTCCACTGGCAAACGATCCGGACCTGGTGTTTTCTCAGTGTTTTGCTTTTTTAAAGCTTCTGTTAATTCCATCATTGTTATATTACTTTCTAACATTGTTTCAATATCTTTGGGTATCTGGGGCAAATTTGCTTCCTGTAAGTATTGTTGAATTCTTTCTTCCTGAACATTCTCTTGACAGTACAGTTTTCCATAGTAATCTTGAATAATTTTTTTCTTCTCCGCATTTCCATAGCATACATGTCCTTGTTCATTTATCTATTGATTTATTCTTCTCGAGTCTCTTTCCTTTCTCAGTTTATATGATAGCCATCTGCCTGGTTTGTTTGCATCTTCAAAATAGTTCTGCTTAGCATTTTAAATTTTTTGTGCTATTCTTTTCCATTAGCCACATTTTATGTTCAGTTATGTCCATTTTAATTTTAATATCCTTTTTTTTTTTAGAAATTTCTGTAGTTCTTTTTCCAACTTCTTATAGTCATCTTCCAACATTTTAAAGGTTTTTTTTCTGTTTTATATTTCTTTTCCTTGTATAGTCCATTATCAAACCTCTTGTATAAGCCTTCATGGTGTTCCAGAGGTTCTGTAATGATGTATCTTCTTTTGTATTTTCTTTAAAGAAAAAAGTCAATTCTCTCTCAATTTTCTGTTTAAAGTCTTTTTCCTTTAATATCGTATTATTTAAAGTCCATCTAGATCTCCTTTTTTGTCCTTTCCATACAAGTGTTATTGGATTGTGATCTGCCCAAGTACTTGCTTCTACTTCAATGTCTTGTATGCTAGAAAGTAATTCTGTTGACATCCATATCGTATCTATTCTAGACCATGATGCATGTCTACTTGAATAAAAGGTATATTGTTTATTTTCCACATTTCTCTCTCTCCATGCATCTTTTAAGTTAATCTCATCTACCATTCGAAAGAAGGATTTTGGCAATGTCTTTCTAGCTTTCCAGCTGTTTTTTGTGTTTTATAATCCAATTTGTCATTTATTATTCCATTAAAATCTCCCATCAGACAAATATTAGCATAGTCCAGTTCAATTATTTTCTTATGTAATTTCCTGTTAAAATCTTCTTGATTATCATTTGGGGCATAAATTGGTATTAAAAGTATCTTTAGATTATTGCCCATTATCTCCACCATCAAAATCCTTCCATCATAGTCTGTATATATTTGTTCCACAGGGATTGTATCTCTAATGTATAACACCACTCCTCTTTTTACAGTGTGTCAACACTGTAAATAATTTCCCTAATGTTTGTTGTTTCAATATATAATCATGTTGTTTTTAATATGTACTTCTTGTAGGCAGATTAGATCAAATTTTAATTTCTCTTAACTTATGAAATATTTTTCTTGTAATAACTGAATTAAGCCCGTTTATATTAATTGTAATCAGTTTTTTCTCATCCATTTTAGACTTTATAAGAAGGATTTGTTGCTCTAGTAGATCTTGGATCTCATTGTTCTCTGGGTATACCACCTACGGCTCCTTCTTTTTCAATTATTGCTGTACATTCCTCTTGAAATTCAATTAACGACTCTTCTTTTCTTGTATCTTCCTCCCTTCCTCTAAAATATTCCAGATAGAATAACTCAGCTTTTTCAACTGTATCAATTCTGTGTCTTTGTTCCTGCCAAGTAAACATGAGACCTTCGGGTATCAGCCATCTGTAATTCTTTGTACTTTAGTGTTTTTTCTCTTGCCGCCTGCAGTATTTGTGATTGTATTATTTTCTTAGTAAATCTGATATGAACTTCTCTTGGCAGTTTATTTCTCATCGCATATCTTGTATAGACAGGAAAAACCTCGTCCATTCCATCCATCGTCTTCTCTTTAGTTACCTCTAATGCTTCTGCCAGTATTTCTGTCATCATTTCAGCAAGGTTTTCACCCTTTTCTTCTTCTATATTTGAAATCTAAGATAGAATTCTGATCTATCAATTTCCCATCCCAATGATTGCAGAGATCTGCCCTTGTCTCTTTCCACTTCATTCAATCGGGTATCCATATCTCTAATCTTCTTATCTCTTTGTACATCTTGTTCTTCAATTTTCTTAATTCTGTCCTCGTATTGCGTCATCATCTGTTGAATATTTTCAATTTTCTCATTTGTCTTTTCCATTCTTTGCTCAATATTCTCCATTCACTTTTCAATATTATCTGTTTTTACTTGTATCTTTTGAATTTCTTGCATAATCTTCTGCAGTGTCACTTCTTTCTCCTTCTCTTGTAACATCACCTGTATTGATCGTTGTCCTTCAGATGGTGAGGAAGAAGTTGGGATTGAAGAAGCTGAGGCTGGTATCTTTCTGCTCATCTTAGAGTACTTAATAGAAAAATTGAAAGGAAAAAACGAGCAGCCAATTGCCACTCCAGTTTTTTTTAAAAAAGCAAAAGATAAAAATAAAAAAGGGAAGGGGAAAAAAATCTTCAGGCACTTGAATACCTTAATCCAATTGGTTCCAATTATGTAGGAAAAAAGGAAAAGAAGAAAAAATATAAAATGGAAAAAGGATGAAAAAATAAAAAAAATAGGAAAAAAATTAAAAAGACAGAAATATGTATATTCCCCTTGCTAAAAAGGTAAAACAAAGGGAGGAGGGAGAGGGGGAAAAAGTAGTCTTGCATCAAAGGACTCAAAGTCCAAAAGTAAAAATCCAACTGGGGGTGGTGGTGGGGGGATAGAAAAAAAAAAGGAAAGAGAAAATGCAATTCTGTCATAAGCAAAGCACTGCCGCTATATGTTCAGGGCTCTTTACTAAATCAAAAAATAAAATTTCCAGTTCTCTCTTCAAGGTCACTTCAATCTTCTTTCTTCAATTTCAAATCCAGACTTCAGCTATCAGTATTTCCACAGAAGAGCAACCACAAACTTTTCCAAAGAGTTATTTTGAAAGGAAAAAATAAAAATTAAAAAGGAAAGACCAGTCCAGTTTAAAAATTGAAAAGTTTTTACAAAATCCAAAGTTCCAACAAAAAGAAAGAAAAAACCTTCAGGTTTAATTTGTGCTTAATCTCCCGCTTAAGCACTTTTATCTTCACTTTTAAATTTAATTTTTAGTCTTTTAGGGTGTTCTCTCCAGAAAAAAACAAGTAGAAAATTATCTCACCAAACTGACACACTTTCTTTCCAGCTTCCATTCCGGAGCTGTCCCAGCTTCAGCAGTTTTAATGGCTGCCTCTCCACCACGGGCAAAAAGGGCTTCTGGATCTACTGGGGACGTTGCGATGTCCCTGGGATCAACAGAATGTGCCCTCCTCAGTCACTGTCTCTATGGGACAGTTTAGGTCCTTTGGGACCGTCCTGCAATGGAGATATCAGCAGCGATCTTAGAACTTAAAGATCACATGGTGTACTGCCGCAACGCCAGCTCCGCCCTCTTGTCCAGCTGTTTAAATATATTTTAAAACATTTGAAACCAAAAGGATAATGAAAGCTAAAATAGCAAATATATTAAAATGTTGTTACTAAAAATGTAAGGCTCCCTGAGAGTTTTCAACAGGTGCCAAAAGAATTCTAGAACATCTGTAGAGATTGAAGTACAGTGTTTTTTTAATGGGCACCCCCCATGAAAGCATCCTGATAATGGGGTGCTGCTTCAGCTGATGAGTGTAGGACATTTAGTTTCAACTACCTTGGGAGTTAAAACTAATTCATCTACACATTGGGACTATGGTAGCTGGAATCTAACCAATATGAATATTAAGATTGACAATACTATGAACAGCAGCTCCAGCATACTTGGAGAACAGATTTAGAAAATGTTTTGGCCTTCAACTTCCATATTATCCCATCTAACAATAGCTGGGAATTATAGAAAGTGGAATTGAACATATCTGGAAACTACCAAGTTGCAGAAAAGAATAAGCCAATAAGGTTGAAATGCCAGGAATCTTGATGTTAATGAATGACCTCAGCTTAGCAGGTTTTCTGCCCTAGTGAATTGCTTCCCACTTACCCTCAATAATGTGCTGAAACTGCACCTTACTGGCCTGTGTTTGCACTCTTTCCTCCACCCTCCCCATCTTCTCAGCTTGTTCCCATACGCAATGAGATAAATGCCAGATGCTACATTCTCAAAGGTGGCACTGTGACCTTCAGACTGGTAGCATGCTGCATTGTGGGGCTCGTTTCTTGCACCGGAGGGTATTAACCCTCTGGAGCCCCCAGGTGCCCACCCAGAAACCCTCATCTTCCAAGACAGTCCCTGAAACTTCTTCAAAGAAACCCCAATCTTCTAGTTCACTGAACCTGGATGATGGGAAAGTTTTTCGCCTCAAGACCAATTGGGAACTCAGTCGTGGACTGTTGGTCTTCTTTCTCTGTTCTTCTCCATGGCTGGTGCAGAAAGCACCAAAGGTGAGATTTTAACTCCTGATCTAAGCCTTAACCCATTTTGTCTCAATTGTCACCTGCGAACTTGGGTTTCTATGATGTATGGTTGGAAGGATGTACCAGAGAGTAATTTTAATGATCTTATCAGGAAATCAGTTTAAATGATAAATATGTATCTTGGTTTATTAGGTTTTGGAAGTCCCCTTGTTATCTCTCCATGTGAGCGTGACTCTGGAATTTGCACCAATGACTTAAACGGAGTGCTCTATTGATTGGGGAGGTGATAAAGAGTTTTTAGAATGAATTATTTTGTGCAAAATAAGTCACAAATTATTTGTGACTTGCACAAATGATTAAAGATTGTTCTGCCAACTTCTTGCATAGATTGTAGGTTAATAATTGGTGTTAAAGGCTGACAAATGGCAATTGGGAGACATTGTTTTTGTGGACTAAAGTCCATTGTCCAGATGCACAAGTTGTATTGTTATTGGAATAAATTATCCGTAGTGATTGTTAACAGTTAATCTATAGTCCATCTGTTAACCTTTTAGATATCTCAAGATGGACTGCCTAAAAAATCCAGATAATCACTTAATGGAGAAAAACGGATATAGAAAACTCTCTTTGTTTCCATCATCTGGATTTTTTCAGGCCAAATATGGTAGCCTTATTCAGGGTTCTCTTTCTAAGCAAATACAGCTTCCCATCTGGAAATTGTCCACATATCCTCTACTTCTCTTTGTCCTGCAAGCTCCTTTCTTTCACTCGGCGCATTCTGGGACGTCGTCTCTGGACCTCTGCACTTCGTCTTACTTTGTATGGGCAGTTTGTGGCTGGTGAGACCCACAAAGAGATCAAAGAAACACTGCAACGACTCCAACACTTGGGGGTCCGGCCTCTCCTTGCTGTCCCCATAGAGGAAGATGTAGGAGAGGAAAAAGAAGGGTAAGTATAGGTGAAGGGATGATAGGTAGTCTAGCAGTAGAGGAGCTTTTGCACAGATGGAAAAAGAGAAGACAAATTGTCTGACTTGTCTGCCAATTCTTGACCAGATGACCATATAATTCAACTTTATTACACATGAGCTTTTCACTACATCTGAACTTTAAATAATTGCTTGAGAAATAAATAACAACTGAGATGATAAACATATGTCACTTGAGACAGCAATTTTAGTCTATCTAATAGTAGAGGTAATCCTGGAAAAAGAAATTGCAAAACAGAGGAATTGTACCTAGAAGAATACATCTGCAGAAAGACAGTAAATTCAGGGATTGGGAGTACATTTTATGTGATTCTAATTTGGGATTTATTTTAGAATCTTTAGGATTCTGCTTTGGTCATGGGAGATGTACACAAGGCAGCTCCAAATTTCTGGTCACTATAAGGGAATCAACATTGTGATTCAAGTGCTTAAAAACAGTTGTGCTGTTGAATGCATTAGTCTTGCCTCTATCCCCCATGTAACTATTTTGTAATAAAAAAAAGAGCTAATCTCATTTTCTGTGTTACACCATTCTTCAAACATTATTGGTCATCATCTCCTGGATTTGCTAGCTGGGAGATAATGGTAGATGTTTTCCAATTCATCTATCTGGTGGACATTGTAGTGGGGGAAGCTTTACTGTACAACAAATTCACTAGCTGGCAGTTTGTGGGTTATAAATCAATGAGGGGGTGTTTTATGGTGATATGGAGAGCTTCTGAAAAGGTGAAAAGAGTCACACAAGTTTGCAGCTTAAGAAGGGAAATATGATTCATACATCCACTTCCGGTGTTTCCAGTATGTATTAAGACCTTACAGAGCTACCTACAACCTTGGCTTTCTGTTTGAGGAAGTGGTTATCAAGTGTTAAGGGTAATTTATCATGCTTTAACTACAATAAGCTTTGATGTAATACATGGAACCCTGCTACTCAAAATTAGAAAAAAATGAGAATAATTAATTTTTTCTGAGTCTAGTGAAAAGGAAGTCAAATGACCCGACAAATAAAGCCTGTTTTTTGGGGCAGGAATATCCTTACTTTCCTCCAGCAATTTTAATTTTTGCTGAGAGATTTGGAAACTGTTGAATTTTCCTACTTAAGTATTACTCATAATCTGATTGTTAATAAATATAAATCACCACTATCATTATAAGCCAGACTTCCCTTGCCTGTTTCCTTCTCTAGGTCATAAGGATTGTTCAGAATTCCTAGTCATTACATCCCCAAGGACAGTTATTTTGGTGTGATGGTTAAGGCATGGGGTAGAAACTGGGAGACCATGAATTCTAGTTCCACTTTAGGCCCAATACCAGCTGGGTGACCTTGGGTCAATCCTTAACTCAGCCCCACAAAAAACAAGGCAACAGCAAACTATTTCTGAAATCTTGCCCCCCAAAACTTGCAGGAACTTCTCCAGGATAAATAAATAAATAAATAATAAGCAAGATGGCCATGGGTGAACTTCAACTCTCAGAATTCCCCAGTCAGTGTTGGAATTCTGGGAATTGAAGTCCACCCATTTTAAGCTTGACATCACGCAAACAGATGCAATATTTCATCACATACTAGCATAACAATCCTATGGAACCAAATCCAGAGAAACGGGTGGCATTAAAGAAATAAAAATTTGTGAGCAAGCAACAGAGGAACCAAAACCGAGATCTGAAAGGGTTCCAAGCTACCTTTCTGCTCTCTCCTCACCAGGGAAGGGTGGTATGACAAGAATGCCCAATCCATGATTACCTGCCTGGATCTCTCGGTGGGGGGTGCCCCCAATCCCATGATGCAACTGAAGGTGACAGCCCTGATGGCAGCTGAACTCTGTGTGAGTACTGTGGGATGCATCAAGGAGCAGCTATTGGGAGCATGGAGTTAGTTTATACTCTGAAGACAATATTAACAATTAGTTTTGCTGTGCAAACACCAAACCCATGCAGTTGGTGTTACCAAGTCCTCCCACCTCCAGAAAAACAACCTAAAATGAAAGAGAAGCTATAAATACTAGCTTCTCCATTAAAGCACTCAGTATTAAGGCCCTGAGCAAGGTGGAACAAGATTCCCAAATGCGGATTGACTGATGTGGCCAATTCAGCCATGCCTGCTCTGTCCCAGTTGGCTGAGGAGGCATTATCACTATTATGAAGCTGAGATCTTGCTCTTTTGGTGGAAGGGTACATGGGATGTTAAATACTTCTTCCAAGAAAAAAAAAAAAGTGGATAGAGACATTGTATTCCCCCAAAATGTGATCTTTGACTAAGTTACCGTGCCACCAGAAAGGATTAGGGGCTGAATGGGTTAAGTATATTATGGCAGTGTTTCTCAACCTCGACAAGTTTAAGACACATGGACTTCAATTCCCAGAATTGAAATTGACAAGTCCATGTGACAAGTCCATGTGTCTTACAATTGAGCAAGTTCATGATGGATTCATTTTTTTCTTTTTTTTACTAGTCAAACTAAATTCAGCACTTCAGGAAAAAAATAACCCTATTGTCTTCACTTATTGAAACTGTCACTATGTGATATGGTCGTTAACAATGTCATTTCTCATACAGTTATTAATTGGATCACCATGGGGCTGTTAAGTGAGATATCACATAATCATCACTTGCAATTTTACTGGCTTCTCCTTTGATTCTGCTGGTCAAAAGTCTGCTTTGAAGCACCTAAATGTCAATCGTGTTTCTGTGAGGATAGCTGCAATAGTCATAAAAGAGAGGACTGATTGTTAAAGTTATTTTTTTAGCACCATTGTAAGTTTTAATGGTTGGTAAATAAGGCAGTTGTTAAACAAGGTTAACTGCTAATCCAACACAGTCAGTCTTCATATAGCAACTGCCAGAGACAGAGATTGTTCACAAATACAGTGGTATTAAATGCTAGTAAATGGTAGTAGAAAAATAATTTTCAATCACTTTTGTCCCAACAACACACATTGTTGCACAACAACAATACATGCCAGAGAGTCACACTGGAACTGCTGCAAGAAAGAACTTTTATGTAAGTGAGACACCAGCAACCAATGATCTTTGCAGCATGTCTCATGGTTCACTTAGTGAGCGTTTTGCTTAGTGGCCATTTTTTGTTGGAATAAAATGCAGCTCCTAAACAAGGAGAGACGGTAAGTGTGCTAGATTTCAGTTTACAGGAAGGTGATTTAAGTGGAAAATTGGCAAAAATATAGTACAGGTAGTCCACAATTTAAAATAGTTCACTTATTGACCTGTTTAGTGATTGTTTAGTGAACAGTTGTAACCATTCAAAGTTATGACACTGAAAAAGGGACTTCTGTTTTTCACACAAATTACCATTGCAACATCCCACATGAACAGGTGTTCAAAATTTGGACCTTTGGCCACTGCCTCATATTTATGACAGTTGCAGTGTCTTGGGATCATGTGATCACATCTTTTGTGACCAGACAAGCAGAGTCAAGGGGGAAGCCAGATTCATTTAACAACCATGCTAACTTAATAACTGGCAAAAAAGGTTGTAAATCACTTAACAAATGTCTCACTTAGCAACAGAAGTTTTGGGCTAAATTGTGGTCGTAAATCAAGGGCTATATTTCCTTTACTATAGAAAAAGTCATCATTCTGGTTCCTAATTGTGCAGTATGGGATGAGAATGAAGACAAGTATTCTGATTTTATTTGGGAGGGATTTATTCTCTCTCTTCACAGAAAACAATTACCCTGTGTTTACAAAACAAGGAGGGAATATCAGACCTCAGCATCGAAAGAATCATGGCTGCCATGTCAGGACATGTGAGTTGATCCCCTTTCATGTTTTCTCATTTGTTTCCCTATTTGCTTTCATTTTACCCTTTTTGCTCAATCTATGGAGTTGTTTTTTAAATGTATATATATATGTTGTCTGTTCTCTTCCATTACCCTCAGGAAGTGTCCTTCAGCTGCTTGTCCCAAGAAGAAAACCAGCATTTCCAAAAATCATTGAGGCGCCTGAATTCTGTAGCCGAGGTACCAAACCAACTAAAGTTTCACCTGTGACTTTTACATTGGTTTAGGCTGTGAAATGAAAATATAATTATTTCTGACAACAGCATTAAAGCTTGATGAGCTGTGATGGCACATTTCTGCTGATTGCCCGTTGGTGATATTGTCTACTTGAGTAGCCAGAATGTTTTTCAGTCTTGAGGTATTGGCCCTATTGCATTCCTTGAGTTGCAGGATGGCATCCTTCTCATGATAAAAACCTAATTCAGAAGCAAGACAAAAATGTCGGCAAAATTCTGAATACAGAGAAGAATCACAATGGATTGCAGTTGCAATGAGAAACTAGAGGGCGAACCTAGGGCATGCATCCTGGAAGTGGCACACAGAGCCATTTCAGATCCGGCATGCGAGCTGTCGCCTGGAACAGATCTACTGTGGGGTATCTGCCATGCATGCACAGAGTGGCGGGATGCGTACTGGGGTGGGTCACACGCACATGCGCAGAGGCGTGCGGTCGCACACGCATACACAGGGGGGCAAGGGGTCACGCATTGCATTATGGGTGTGCGCATGCACTTTCAGCATGCAATGACAAAAAGGTTAGCCATCACTGAACTAGATAAACTTCTGGTTTGAACAGGATGAGATGTATGGCTGACATGGGCCCTTCCCCCATTATTGAGTTATTCCCCATTCTGGAGTAAGCAAAGAGCTCTCCAGCATAAAATTTGCTCTCCCCCTTTGCTGATCTTTATCCTGCATCTATTGCCTTTTGCTGCTACATATCCTGATGACATGGGTATAAGTTGTGTGAAGCAAAGCAGTTGGTGTTGCCCTCCTGCTTTCTGAATGTCACCAGCAGGTAGAAAACTATCCAGAAATCAAGATGGATTAAATTTGGTGAGATAGCAAGGTTTCACAGATGTTTGGCTTTATCACATATGTTAAAGAAGGGAATCGCATAGGCAAAGAAGCAGAGATGGCCACCTCTTTCAACATGGAGAAGAAGAAAAAGAACTACCAAGTCATTCTCTCCTTCTGAGAGCTGCAATCCAAAATATTTGCCGAGCATAATTAACCATCTCTGTTTTAGACATTACCAGATTTAGTTTCCTTCAGCTTATCAAATATGCCGTTACTTAGCAAGCAGAATTATATAAAGGAAAACTAGGTGAATATCAAGAATACTGTATTTGGGCTGCATAAAACCAGATTACCATTAGATGGGAGCAAAGAGGCAGACTTTCTGTAGCTTTGTCAGAAACAAAAGTGAACATCTCCTACCAAAGTAGAGCCCACGTTTTAACTAAGTGCATTTAGAAATTCTAAACTCTTCTTACACCATATATTTGATTCTTTTGGCTGCTGCTTGAAAATATCCACCTGCACATCTCTATAGTTGGGAGAAAATGCCTTACAGAGGTCTGTTTTCATTGTTGCATTTTGCAAAGGGCTTAGGAACTTGTAGTTCTTTAGTATGTGTTCTTAAATCTCAACAGGTTTGCGGGGGATTGAATGGAACTAAGTAAAATCTTCAGCAATCCCAGTATCTGAACTCTGGATAATCAGTCACATGTCTTCTTTACAAATCATGTGGCCTTTCTTCTCTCCATGTAGTATGCCGTAGAAAAAGGAGTCCGTGTTCTGGTAGATGCAGAATACACTTATATCAATCCTGCCTTGACATTAGTCACCATTGCAATGATGGCTACTTGGAACACCCAAAAGCCTTGGATTTGGAACACCTATCAAGCATATCTCAAGGTGGATTTTTATTCCTAGACTCTCCCCGCTTTTTGTATTTTATTCATCATATTACCTGGAAACCCCCAAAATGCATTCTAATCAGAACAATTAAGTGGTGTTAGCACACTTTAAAACATATTCCATAGCAGTTGTTTTGTTTGTTTGACTAGTTTTGTTTTCCTTCAGGATACTGTGGAACGCTTGAAGCAAGATGTCGCCCTTGCAGAACGCTTGGGTGTATCTTTTGGAATAAAACTGGTCCGGGGGGCTTATCTGAACAAAGAACGGAAATTGGCAAAGGAAAAGGGTTACCCTGATCCTATACAGCCCAGCTGGGAAGCTACCAATGAAAGGTGTGGATTTTTTCAAGAGAACTGTTCTTCTGTTTTGAACCTTGATTATATCAGGCTGTGTGCTACTTGTAAGATTTCTGTTGGGAATCTCCTTCGGTGGCTCAGTGATTAGAGTGCAGTACTGCAGGCTACCTCTGCTGATCAGCTGACCGGCTGCTAGCAGTTTGGCAGTTCAGACCTGACTGGCTCAAGGTTGAATCAGCCTTCCATCCTTCCAAGGTCAGTAAAATGAGGACCCAGATTGTTGGGGGCCATATGCTGACTCTGTAAACCATTCAGAGAGGGTTGTAAAGCACCGTGAAGTGGTATATAAGGCTAAGTGCTATTACTGTAGTAACGTCCCCCCCACTTTCATTTTCCTTGGCAAACAGTTACCGGCATTGTCTGGATTTTGGCTTGGACCAAGTATCTCAAGGCAAGGAAAGATTTGAGATGATTGTGGCAACACACAACGAAGCCTCTGTGACCCATGCTGTACAAAGGTATGGTGGTAAAAAGGGGTGGGGAGGAACAATGTAATAAAACATCTACCAATTAAACATCTACAAAAGAAAATGTTGAGGCTTTGGGAAAGTGCTGAGAAAAGCAATTAAGATGATTAAAGGCCAGGAGACTAAACTTATGAAGAATGGTTAGAGGATTTGGGTTTGGCTAGTCTACAGAAAAGAAGAACTAAGGGGGATCTGATAGTACTTGAGAGGCTGCCATAAAGAGGAGGGGGTCGCCCTATTTCCCAAAGCACCAGAGGCAGGACAAGAAACAATGGATGGAAACTAATCAAAAAGAAAAGCAAGCTGGAATTAAGGAGAAACTTCCTAACAGTGAGAACAATCAAGCATTGGAACAGCTTGCCTCCAGAAGTTGTGATTGCTTCATCACTGAAGGTTTTTAAGAAGAGACTGGACAGTCATTTTTCTGAAATGGTTTGGGGTCTCCTGCTTGAGCAGGCGGCTGGACTAGATGACCTCCAAATTCCCTTCCAGTTCTCTTCTGATTGATTGATGTTGCATGATTCTGTGAACAAGTCCTTTTTATCTCCTTAAATGATCTGTACAAGAAATTACCTGCGCATTTCTTGTACATTCTTTGTACAATTCTTGTATGCACATTTCTTGTACATTCCGCAGTGACTCACTTGGTAAGTCACTGGGCTTGCACACTGCTGAGGTTGGCAGCTCGGTGGTTCGATTCCTGTGAACGAATAAACTGTGCAGGGACAAGAAAGACGTCTCCCCTGAACACATACTGGCATTCAGGCATCCCGCAGGTAAACATAACACTGCCCCCCCCCAAATCCCTTTCACAGAGGCAGCCAGATAGATAGATGGATAGATAGATAGGTAGATAGATAGATAGATAGATAGATAGATGCATAAGAAGCAAACAGGAAAA
Source organism: Pseudonaja textilis (assembly GCF_900518735.1). Next base: position 1,086,413 of record NW_020769361.1, read on the forward strand.
CTGAAAGCCAACAGAAAGAGAAGAAATAACCCTGCAAGATTTCATTTAGATCAGTAGTTCCCAAGCCATATGTCCTCCAGTTTTGTAAACTTTAACCTTGTTTAGTCAGTAGTGGCTTTACTCAGAATTCTGGGAGTTTGTCCATATAGCTGAAGGCTGACAAGGTATTCGTCTTCCAGGACTTGAGGGGTTGTAACAGGGAAGAGGGAATTGACTTATTGTACAAAGCGCCAAAAACTGTGGGTGGAAGCTTGTTAATTAGATGTTTTGAAAAACAGACTGGACAATTGACCAGGATGGTATAAGTTCCAGAAGCAACAAACTTTGTGCTCAAGGGTTGGCATGTTTTCCACTTTAACACAACTGAGAGGGAAAGGTCAAAATAACTAGAGGCTTAAAAACATTAGTTCAAATGTAAAAGCAAATAATCATTTGTTCTCCTCACACGTTTGGGAAATTAGGGCAAAAAAATGAAACTGATGTTATGGGTAACTGATTTGCAAAGAGGTAGCAGAAGGAGCCTAGAGCCCTCAAGATTTAGCTGAGTCACAATTCTCAGAATCTCACTTTGAGCCATACAAGGTGAGATGCTGAGGACTGACAATCAACAACATGAAAATTAGTTTCATCTAGTAGCGGTTAAGGCACTGGCCTAGCAACTAGGAGACTTTGAGTTCTAGGCCAGCATGAAAGCTGGCTGGATGACTTTGGGCTAGTCACTCTTTCTCAGCCTAACCCACCTCAAAGGGTTGTTGTTGTAGGGGAAATAGGAGACAAGAGATATGTTTGCCATATATGAAACTGGCAGGATATATATAGATATAGAGATGAGATAGAGATAGAGATAGAGATAGAGAGTTAGATAGATAGATAGATAGATAGATAGATAGATAGATAGATAGATAGATAGATAGATAGATAGATAGATAGATAGATAAAAGGTTTTGAGATACCCATCTCCTTGGCAGAAGCCTGCCAATGAACCTATGCTTAAGCTAGGATTGTCTTCTAGCTTATATGTCTATAGAAATTCTCAGTCATTCAGGTCATGTTTGTCTCAAAGGTGTTTTTTAAAGAGCACCTTTAGGACTTCTAGCTTACAGTTTATGCTTTCTATTCTACATTAAATTCATGCCTATCATCGTCTGTGTTTGTCTTATCTTCTTAAGGATGTCACAGATGGGCATCAACAAAAATGCTGGACCTATTAGCTTTGGGCAGCTGCTGGGTATGTGTGACCAGGTGTCCTTGGCGCTTGGTGAGTCCTGCTCCACGCTCTTTATGACTTTTTCCTCATTTCCTCCTTTCTTCCTGGATATATTCACCTCCTTTCTCTAATTTGGTTTTCACCCTCTGGCCAAGTGTAGGTCAAGCAGGTTATGCCATCTACAAATCTATCCCATATGGATCTGTGGAAGAGGTTATCCCTTATCTGATCCGGCGTGCTCATGAGAACCAGAGTGTGCTGCTTGGGATCCGAAAAGAACGAGATCTGCTTCGCCTGGAGCTGTGGAGACGGATTTTAAGGAGGCCCTGATGGAATTTGCATTTGCTAAAGACCATCTCTCTCTCTCTCCCTCCCTCTCTCTCTCCCTCCCTCTCTCTCTCTCTCCCTCCCCCCCTCTCTCTCTTAGAATCATGGTGGCTTCCAAACCAGGATCAAACAGGAGGTTAAGATATTATGGTATTGCATTTGTTAAACTTCCTATGCTTTTCTACTGGGGTTTCCACTTCTTTTTCTATCACAGAAGATTGATTAAAAAGAGAAAGATGGAATAAGTGTCTAGCATTTTATTTGTTATCAGTGTTAAGTATGTTCCTAGTTAACCACAGTTATTTAATAATACTCTAAAGTACTGATTTTTGAAAGCCTTGATGATCTACTCCAGTGGTTCTCAATCTTTTCTTCACCATGGACTCCCTTTAAATATCTTTCGTGGACATGCACCACCAAGACAACTCAATATTTAAATCATAACAATTCTTCAAGCCTTCATGGACCACCTGTGATGACATTGCAGCCCCCCTCAGGGTCCATGGATCACAGGTTGAGGACCATGGTTTTACTTCAAATCCCAGATGGTTTTGTATAGGTTAGCTTATATCAACCTGGCTTTTTAGCTCCTTCTCTGTTTTCTTCTTCAAAACAATTGTCAGTATTGGCTGAAGATTGTTTGCTTATAGCTAAGTTTGCTGGCTAAGGGACCTTTTGGGCATGGCATTCAACTGTGAAGTTCTTGGTGGAGGTTCGGTGCCCTTATACATTTAAAAAGGATTGTAAAGATTAATATTAAGATTATGCAACCCAACTGAATCTTTCTTTCCTAACAATTACCGTTTACAAGATATGAGTGCCCATCATAGACATATAAACTCTGTGATAGCCATTCAGTGTTTGCACCACAGATGGAAACATACTGCTTGCAATCATTCTGCAATCATCCACCACCACCACCCCTACTTCCAAGGTTGGAACTGAGGTTGAATTTCAGGTGAATTTGTAATCATGTATGACACAATCAAGATCACCGGAAGCAATCCACAACAGAGTGGGAGTGGGAATAATTTTCCTGGTCTTTCTGGTGTTCCCATTTTTTCCAAATTCCAAAACTTTCCACATGTTTTACAGTCTTCTACAGGATGCATATTATATCATTTGAGAGAATGTAATTTGTCAAGGCAGGCCTTGTTCCCTTGCTTCTGGATTTTAGGATTAACCCAAAATAATAGTTACCAAGTTGGAATGGAGATGATAAATAGATAGATAGATAGATAGACAGACAGACAGACAGACAGACAGACAGACAGACAGATAGATATAGATAGATATAGAAAAATAGATAGACTCTATCTATCTATCTATCTATCTATCTATCTACCTACCTACCTATCTATCTATCTATCTACAGATAGATGTGTGTGTGTGTGAGAGAGAGAGAGAGAGGGAGGGAGAGACAGACAGACAGACAGACAGACCTTGGAGATCCTTTAACTAGTCCAATCACATGCTCAGGCAGTAAACCCTATGCCATTCCAGACAAGTACCCAGTCTTTTCTTAAAAGCCTCCAAAGCACCCACAATTTCTAAAGGCAAACTCTTTCACTGGTTAATTGTTCTGTTAGGAAATTTCTCCTTACTTCTAGTTTGCCTCTCTCCTTGATTAGTTTCCATCCATTGTTTCATCTCTTTCCTTCTAGTGCTTTGGAAAAAGGTTGTTCCCCTCTTCTTTGTGGCAGCCCCTCAAATATTGGAACACTGCTATCATGTCACCCTTAGTTCTCCTTTTCAGTATGCTAGACATACCCAATTCCTGCAACCATTCTCCGTATGTTAAACTCGCCAGCCACCTAATCATTTTTGGATGGACTCCTCATTTTATATCTGCCCTCTGATTTTAGCAGTTTCCCAGGCCACCCTACACAGTGATGCAGTTGCTGTGAAGATTTAATGTATTATTTTGTATAATAATGTATTATTATTATTTAATGTATTATCTGCAGTTTCAGCTGCTTCCTAACTGATGTATGATGAAGCTTGAATATGTGTTGACCTGTTTAAGCAAGGCAGAATGAGGCAGGGGGAGAAGGGGGCTGTACCTTTATATAATGGACTGTGCCTTTATATAATGGTCTAGCAAACTAGACCTCCACACATCCAGGCAGTGTTAAACTGGATTAAAACCAGCTGTTTTGCTAAAAATGGTTAAAGACAGTAATCAGGACAAATGGGATTTTCTCTTACCAGTGGGCTATAATGAAAAAGCCCTGTGTACGAAAAACTGAGTGCCATGACAGTATTAAAATTATGTTGGTCATGTTCCTTTTCCAAAAACCTGTAACTTTGTTTTAAAATAGAAGAATTGAACATGGGTTTCGAGGATGTTAATGCCAAAAAAAAAAAAAAATCCTTCCTTAATTCGGCATCCCTCTTTATCTAGGAATGAGAGTGATGTGGTGGCTAAGCTCAAAAGCAAGTATTTAGGAGCAGAATTGAATCTCTTGGGACAGGAATTACCTTGGCTCACCCTTGATGTCATCAGCTTCTTTTTTGGACCTCCCTCATAATTTGATGGGAAAGGACGGCGGGCAGCAGCTGTTTTGGTTCCCACAACTCTTAATCTCAAAAAGGTGATTGATGGAAGCCAGCCAACCTGGAGCTATAATCCTTGGAACAAGCCGGGTTAAACAAGGCCCTGGGAACGCCAGCAGGCTCACATGCTTTTCACACTCAAATACAGATGCTCAGGTTCTCAGCAGAGTTTTTCAAAAGTTTCCATATTTTTCAAGTTACAAGAGCTGTCAGTTCTCCGTTTAATCTCTTTATGCCTGCCCTCATGTTTTCCTTCAGGGCAATAATCAAAAGCAAAATCATTTTGGTCAGGGTCACGTTTTAGTGGTGGGCAATGTTTCCGACTTCTGCAAATGTTGATTGATAATTGCAGTTCTTGGAGTGTTAGAAATTTACCACTCACTGCCTGAGAGAATTTTGTACAAGGAAAATTTTATTGTACACTAGCTGGGTACCCATGCTTCGCTACGAAACTATGTGATCAGGCTTAGTTTTGGGGGAGGAAAATAAGGAGAGAAAAATTCTGGCTCTGCTTACCAGCATCCATCACTATTCATCTGGCTAATGTCCTGTCAATATGTGAGAGAGTTGAGGGCTTTTTGGAAACTGAAACAATATTTGCTGTGTGAGCAAGAAGGAGGCAGCAAGGAGCCTTGGTGTGGCTTAGCTCAGCTGTTCTGTACTAAAGCTGCTTGCTGCTGTGAAGCCAAAACTGAAACTGAAACTCCTCTGCTTGTGTTTTGCAGGTGGGGAGTGGGAGTAGAACTCCTTAGCATCAGAGTGTGTTAATAATAATATAGGAAATGCTAATGCTCTGATGGTCATTTTGAAAAATCCTTTCTTAGTGAGCACCTAGAAGCCAAGAGGAACATACACGCCAAATTTCAAGTTTGTAGGCTTTACAGTTCTGGAGATTTTGTGATGGAGGGAGATGCATTTTTATTTATTTTATTGACTGGAATTTGTCAAACAAAAATGAGAACAAGAATAAGAGAATAAAAATACAATGACAGGGACGATAGGCACGTCAATGCACTTATGCATGCCCCCTCTACTGACCTCTTAGGTATGAATTCCATGAAAGTCAATTTGTGACTGAAACTACGAAAATTTGTAGCTGAGACAACTGAATCAGGTAGGGCATTCCAGACTTTGACCACTATTACATAATTATATTCTATTATATTCATTGTAACCATTGTAGGTACATGGCAGTGAGTTGGGAAGAACTTAAGAAATCTACCAGTTCCCTCCCCCAGTCTCCTATATAAACTGAGTTATTTAACCTCACCTCCCAGTTTAGACCGGATCTTTTGTTCATGTTATACAGCTCAAGACAGGTTAGGTTGAGCTGAGAGAGTGTGACAGCCAGAATCACCAGTTACTTTTCCATGGCCAAGAGTAGATCTGGGTCTCTTCAGTCCTTGGGCCCATCCATGCTTAGGATTAACTGAATATATTTTGCTGATCATTTTTAGAGAACATGTTTTCACAATGTTGTCATTATTTCATCCCCAGCTTCTTGGGAAGGCATTTGTCTTTAACAATTCCAGTTTATCAATCGTGTTTTTCTTCTTCTGAACCAAGTCATATTGTAAGAATATCCTATGATGACTCCTTAATGATGTGCCATGGATTGGATCTACCTAATTCCTATCAGCTCCTCTCAGGTTCTGCAAACACAACCTTGGGGTCCTTTCCTCTGTTTGCTTCTTTCCACTATGTTCCTTGAATGTTTTGATAGGGGCTGCAGGAGAGATTGGACACCTGGCTTCCACAGAGGCATCTGCATACCTGACCGGTGTTTTGCAAAGCACCAGCCAGGTATTACACAGGTTTCTTATATAAACAGATTTAGCATTCTCTGCAATACAATAGTTTCTGATTTTAATATGCATTTAGCAATAATCAAAAAGTGATGCATCTTTATTTTTAAAAAACAGGACTATCACTGTCTATAATTAAGCTAGAAATGAGAGCTGGGTTTTTCTAGCTGTGGGTTGTCGGTTCTGTTCCAGATAAGTGCCTTACAGGATTTTCCACAGCTCCTGCCAACAAGGGTTCAGCCATGGTTTCTACTATCTTCATTTCTTTGAGGAATTAAGACCTTTTGCATCTCCAAAGTCACCTTGTATATTCAATGGGATGCTTGTAGAGGTTGTTAGCAGTTACCAAATGCTGCCGGCACTGCCATTTTGAGATAATTGGCAGCTGAAATGAAATGGAAAAAAATTCTGCAAGTTTACCCTTTCTCGAGTGACAGGAAGATCAGTAGACCTGTATTCAAAAGTTGCTTGGATGATAGACTGGTGGAATGGACAATGATTGAACTAGGAAGAATCTCCTTTGAGGTGCCCTGCAAGCTTCTCTCCTCTTAAACTCAAATGCCTTTTCTATCCCACTGACCTGTCCACTGACATATTTTTGGACACCAGTTTGTAGGTCTTCCGGAATATTAGTAAAGCTATGTCCAAAAATAACTTGGTAGATAGGTTGGTAAGATGAACCGTCCCAGAATAAAGCAGGGGGAAGCTCTCTTACTATTTCATCCTACACCTCTACTTCATCCCATCAACCTTACAAGTAGCGATTTTTAACACAATTCTCCTGGACTTCTGGATGTTGGGTAATTCAAAAATACCCTGAATGTCAGGCTACCCAGAGGGAGCATCTTCAGTCGAGTAACCTGTCATTTGGGCAATTCAAAGTGTGGCTGCACCTGCCCACTTTCTTAACCTTGCCTCTTTGGATTTTAAAGACAGGATTTGGTGCCCCCTTATTCCCCCTGGTTTGTGACACTGGGTGGAAAATAAAGGCAGCATTTTCACGAGCCTTCTCACTAAAGCAAATTAAGCGATAGGGTACAACAAATTGTGCCAGCATACTTTTGTTTTTGAAACTAAAGAACTAAAAGAATGCATATTTATTTTTTTTATTTTTTTAAAGTGCAGTGTGTATTTTCACTCCTTGGAAGTAGAGGAAGGCTGATGATTGCATCAGCGTGACATCATCCAGACAAATTCTGTAAGGGAAATATCATGAGATAATATTAGTACACTTACACTAGCCCTGATTAATGTCAAATCCTTATTCCATCCTGGAAGTTTGCTTAATGACCTCAACTGATTTCTGCCTCTGATGTGAACATAATTGCCAGGAATGTGACAATAGAGGGTTAAAGCAACAAGGTCCCTTTTTACAGTTGTTAAGGAGTAGAAAGCTGATCTAAATTAAATTTATTGTGTTGCCTGATTAGGTACAGATCAAATTTCCTTTGAGCATATCATACAGCTATGGAAATGCCACCTACACAGAGCCTTCATTTTAAGGTCTTAAGATACGATCATCTGATTTTCTGCTAGAAGAGGCTAACCTTTCCAAATTGCTGACCTCAACTCATGTACTCCTCATTCAGTAATCAGTTCAAAAGGGGTTTGTTTGTTTTCTTCCTCTCTAGTTCAGATCTCTGGCAATAAATATGTTATCTTCTTGGTATAAATCAGTATAATTATAATCAAGGGTGGGACTCAAATTTTTTAACAACCGGTTCTGTGGGCGTGGCTAAATTGGTGGCCGTGGCTTGGTGGTCATGTTATTGGCTGGGTGTGGCCAACTCAATATCACTCACATCGAGGCACGCATCTCCTCACCCGGCCTCTCGTGACTGTGGGGATGCTGCAGAAGAGGGTACACACTAAACTCTTAGAAAATAAATATACAGCTTAATAGGAAATATTACTAAAATATTTATCTTAGTCATTAAAACATCAAAAATCTGCTCTGGATGGGGGAAAATTGCAGTTGACTTCCAATCTCCTTGAAATTGGAACAACATAATAAACTTTCTAAATCTATTATCCAAACCCATTTAAGCCTGTATCTTGTCACTCTGTACTTCTAAATCCTATCTCCCTAGAGCTTTAATACATTAATCATTCACCCTGATTTCCCTAAGCCTGTAATCTCTTTCCATCTATCATACGGTATATTGCCAGATATCACCTTCAAAATCCACAGTCCCATCTCCATTAACGTCAGCATCCTTCACCATATCGTTAATCTCTTGAGGGGTCATTGTCTCACTCATCAAACGTTGCATGGTTTGACGCAGCTCAGTCAAGGTGATCTTGCCATCCCCATTTGTGTCAAACTGGAAAGAAGACCTAGAATTATTCAGACTATCCATACATATTTTCTATACTAAAACCAAAGGGAGGTTTAGATCTGGACCAATGCAGTAATGGCATTTAAGAGAGCAATGACCATAGCAGAGGTCCAATATCTCAAGGGTTGCCACTAAGAAGAGGGAGTCAAGCTATTCTACAAAACAAGCACCTGAAAGCAAGACAAGAAGCAATGGATGGAAACTAATCAAGGAGAGAAGCAATCTAGAACTAAGAAATTTCCTGATAGTTAGAAAAATTAATAAGTAGAACAATTTGCTTCGAGAAGTTGTAACTGCTCCAATACTTGGAATTTTGTAAGAAGATATTGGACAACCATTTGTCTGAAATGGAATAGGGATTCCTGGACTAGAAGACCTCTAAGGTCCCTTCCAACTCGGTTATTCTATTCTATTTCTTAAGTTTTTGAAACATATTAAGGGACCAATCTTCACTCTCCAGTGTGGGAATTTCTCCCTGCCAGAGGTCATAAACCAGCTAAGATCACCTACAATCTTATATTAACAATAGGATTGTTTGATGCGATTTAGAAAGAACAAATATGTGATAAGAGAGATACTGATTAGAAATAGGTGCCTTGGTCCTAGCTGGAAAAGCATTGATTTCTTAGCCTCTGCTCTCCAAAAGTGACATCACAGATTTAATTATCAAGATTCTAGTAGGCCTGATTGTTTGTTTTCTTAGACTACTTGCACCCTTCAAGTATGGATTACAAATATCATCATCTAGTTAGCGTGGTCATTTTCTGTGCTGTATGGGACATTTTTAATTTTGCAAATTTAATTTCAACACCACAAGATTAGAGCCTCCAGGATGGTTTCCCATGGCCAGCTGGGGAATTCTGGAAGTTGAAATCTATATACCTTCAAACAGTTAAGATTGAGAAACATAGCTCCAGTCTGTTTCTTTAAGATATGCTGGAATTGCAATTTCCAGAATTTTTTTCCAGACTTTTGAAGGGGAATGTTGGGCTGAGCAGTTTTATTGAGGAAGAAAGGGGTTAGGCCTCTCACTATCCATGGACACTGTGGGCAACACATCTATCCAGATAGCAATGAAATGTGCTATTGTTCAGTACAAGAGGCAGCACCAGAACTAATTTGCTCGGTACGCATAGCTAGTTGTTATTTGTCCTTATTAATAAGGCAGCTTGTTAACAGGGCAATTAATGTGCAGAGACTGAAAGATTCTATACTAATGGGACAAAAATGCCTAATAATTCCTTTTCAAATATTGTTTAGGACTGGTGAAGATGCTACATTATAGTTAGAGGCTAGAGGCTGCTGCAATAGACTTTCCTACTTCAGCCAGTGCCATCACAGCTGACAACACATCCCTGGCTGAGTTGAGGGGGGGAAAAAATGGCTCATCTTAGGCAGCACATGTAGTCACATAATCACCTGTACCAAAGGTAGCTTCTATTACCCCATTCTGTGGATCAAATCATGGGAGAAAAGCTTCAGGAAACCTCAGCTTTATATGGAGGCCAGAATCCATACCACCTCTGACAAGCTACATTGGGGTGGTGGGGGACACTATTAAAATAGTTGAAGAGGCCCTTCCCACTTCAGTCAATGTTGCCACCCTCTGCAATTTACCACATCCCACCTACCACAACAGATTTCAGGGGATCTAAGAGGGGAAAGTAAATATGACGTCCAAATTTGTCAATCACTATCCACCACAAGAGATTGGATGGATAGGAGCACACTCACATCAATCAAAATCAACTAAATGAGCTAGGCATATATCCTACCCTCTTGTATGTTATCAGCTCCATCTCCCCTATGGGAGACATTAATTTCATATAGGATCAGAAATTAGCCTCAGCAATGGTCTGGAGGCACTATTCTTACAACATGTAGACGGGGTGTTTTAGATATGCCCTGATCTTTAGTCTGCTTCCTACGTTCATGTCTATAATGTCTATAGAAATAAACACATTAGGAGATGTTAGCTCCACTATGTGAACCAGACCAAGAAAATAACTTTAAAGTAAGGTTCAAAATATTATATCTGCTATAGTAACTGTAACTTTCAAGTCTGATTGTGCTTTATCTCCCCACCCTCAATACTCCTGTGAACTAAGGAGGAATCTGAGACTCTGAGCCATTTCCTCTTTCCCCCCACCATGTTGAATTGGTCTTGAATTATTAATCTCTCTGGGAATGGAGCCGGCCTCTCTTTGTCAAGGTCATTTGCTTTACTCTTTCAAGAGGCAGTCTCCTACAGAGAACCAGACATTGGGCAGAAACTATGGTTAAGCATAGATTGTCCTTGTATTTTGTTTGTGCAACCGTAAGAAGATACTGGTCTGGGTGAAGTTTTGCTCAGATCAAGAAATTAGGAAATAAACTTACGATAAAGAAAGCTCATCTAATCCACGTTTCCTTTCTGGATCTAACTCCTGTGCCATCTGTTTTTACATCTGTAAAAACGTCTGTAAGCATCTGTTTTTACCTCCTTGAAGACATCTCTCATCTCTTGAAGGCCAATCATGCCCGCTGTTTCTGCCAGCAGTTTTGGGGTCATCAGCTCTACAAAGTCATCAAAAGCTACGTGTCCCCCAACTGCAACAAGAAAATTGATATTTACTCAAATGAATTAAAAAAGCACCCCCCCCCCAAGAGAATCTAGATATGTTGCCTTCTCCTTCAGTTCCCTGATTAAAAGCTGTTTCAGAGTATTGAGGAGAAAACAATAGAAAACAGATCATTCTGAACTTTCCCACTTCCTAAGTGAAAGCATCATATTAATAATTTAGTTTTGGATTGGATAAACACCTGGATAAGAGACCATACGAGATCATTTCTATCAGAAAGAGGAATGGCATAATTGTAATAAATGCACTTTTATTGTTGAAATGATGTGATCAATTTCAATTTAGAATAGAGCTGGAAGGGACCTTGGAGGTCTTCTAGTCCAACCCCTTGCTTAAGCAGGAAACCCTATACTATTCCATAAAAATGGTTGTCCCATATCTTCTCCAGCTCTTGTTCAAAGAACTCAGAAGAAGTTTCCCATTATCGCGCCTAAAAACATTGGAGAACGGGGTGCTCCAATGCAAGAAAGAATTAACATAAGCCCTTTGACTTGCTATGGTCTTTATAAAAATCTTCTCCCTTAGCCATTATTTTATTGTGGAAACAAAATGGAGGGAACTTTCTTATGAGTGCAAATAATTGTTTCAGAAGAGAAGACTTGTAATATAGTAGTACAAGGGAATCTTTCCTTTCTGCTGCAATCATCCTTTTCAGCAGCTGATCTTTGCTCATTTTTAAAAAGGTCCAAATTAAACAAGATGTATAAACATCATGCGTAATTCATCCCTGAAGGGCAATCACTGGCCGCATTATCCAGTAAATCTGAAACAGACTCTTCAGTCTTAACCAATTTACACCATGGTTTCCAAAAGCTGATAGTAACTGCCATTAATGAAAGATCTAGCTTTTTTTCTGAAATAGAAACTTCCCTTCAGAGACAACTGCACACTAAGATAAGAGAGTGATTGGAAACTGATAGAACTCCAACAGTTGTTGAAGTTTACTTCCCATCACTCAGTATTGGCTAAAATTGATACAAGTTGGAATCCAGAGACATCTGGAGAGTCTCAGACTTAGGTTTCCCTCACTCTGTCCCACCTGGAAAATGAACCCATGGGGAAAGTCTGACATCACTGACTTTTCCCCATTGAATGTCTAACATTCCCAATAAGCACTTACGATTCATGTTGATCTGTTGAGACAGTTCTATGAGCTCCATCTCGGTTGGCATGTACCCCATTGTTCTCATGAGGTTACCCAGATCTTTGCAGCTGATATATCCATCTTTGTCCTTGTCAAACTCCTGAAAGGCTTCACAGAGTTCTGTTTTTGCATATTGAGGAAGATTATGAGGATAATAAAGAAACAAATAAAATCATGGCTGGATTTTCATTACATGCTTGAGTAATTTAAGCTTCAGAGTGTTGTGGGAGCTCAGCCTTTAGCATGCTATGTATACCAGGTCACCATATAAACCATATTGATTTGCATGCTTGGGCATATCATTTGTGTTTTGTTAACTTGTATTTAGTAGTTAGCTTGGAGCCATTTTAGAGCAGAATGACACAGAAATGCCATTAATTGATTGACTGTTAAACAAGCAAGCATGTTGTAAGAACCTAGCTCATTATTTGAAACACCATTAATAAAATGCTTTTGCTTTTATACATTCTAAATCAATTTTCTACTTAGAGACCTCCCATTTAAGTTCATTTACTGAGAAAGTTAAACCAATTCTGGCCTTATTTTTAGACTACAAATAGCAGATCCAGAAAGGCTCCTTCTTCACCACCCCTCATCATAAATTCATTTGAACACACAACTGATATTTGTCTTTTTAAAACTGCCTCCAGGGGAATTCTGAGAGCACGCTTTTTCAAGGAAGATTATCTGCTACTGAGGTCTCTTCAATCGGTCCTAACCTTCCAAAGGACTTCAGCATATCTTGGAGCACCAGTTTAATATATTGGTCAGAATCATATATGTGCACAAACAGAAGTTTGCACTTACCTTCAATTTCATCTCCACTCAGTTCACGGTGCTGTAACAAAACAAAAAAAATAGTGGAAAGGCATTCACTGCAATAGAGGGACATAAACATGGAACTCAGAAGCCAAGGCTCACGATTCCAAATCCTAGAGAAAACTGTTCCTTTTTTTTTGGAACTGGAGAAATCAACTTAACTCTCCACCCAACTATAACAACTCAACTGAAGCATTTCATTGTCCTTAGCCAATGAAAAATATTGCATTCAGAAATCAGCAGTATTCCAAAATGTCAGGTTAAAACACAAATAACTAACTGGAAATGGAAAAGCTAAAGCTATTGGGCTTTTTGATTCACTGGATCCTTTTTCAAAGAGATGAATAAATATAATGGAGAGCAAGGGTTATAGTTGAGATGCCTGCTAGCTACTGATTGTGGAAAAAATCAGCTACTGATTAGGAAATAAAGAAAAACATTTGAGAAGACAGCCCCCTAAACCAAGCTGCTTACAGCAGAGGTCAAAAAGACTCAGAGTTTTTTTCTTGTAAACTTTGCTAGTGATTGGAACAAATCCCCAAGTAGAAATTCAAAGAGAAGTTGGAAGATGAGCATCACTTCACATGGACTATACTTATATTTCTGTCATCTTCACTGTTTGTAAACCTATGTGGTTTGCCAGAAGTGGAGATAAAAACATTAGCAACCATGACTTTTTCAACTGCCTGCCTCTCTCTAATATATGTTCATGTGTACATATATTTACTTTTTTCTGTCATGTTCTCATATGCTAAATTAAATCTAATTAATTAATTAACAATATCTTGTAAAATATAATTGTCTCTATCAACTTTCTCCTATTTACAATATTGTCTTCCCAACAGTACAGTTGAATTACAACACCCACCATTCTGGACAAATTGGTTGGGGCTTGGAGCCCAATACATTTTTAAAAGGTTGGGGAATCTTCCTTTAGATTTCTTTTGAAGAAAACCCAGCTGTCTATCTCCCTCATCACCATTTCATACTTCTACTGTCTTCTGCCTAGTCTGGACCCCGGATCCATTTCTATTGCATACCCTGAATTAAAAACAAAATACCTTCCTATGGCAGAGAGTGAGATCTGGGAATATTATAATCCTGCCCTGGACCACTTTTAATTAATTGCTATTTCACTGAAAAAAGGCAGAAGTCCAATCCAGTGCATTTCCCCTAACCTGTAGGAGTACCCCGCCAATGCCCACGACCCAGTTCCCACTAGATGGCCCATACCCTCTGCTTGTCAGCAATGTTCTTGCGCAAGAAGATGCAAGCAGGTCCCAAGCTGTTCTGCATGGTACAGAGGAATGTGGTTCCCGGTCTAGTCACCAAGTCCCCAGCCAATCGGCCTGGCACCCAATCTTCAGCAGCGGGGGAAAAAACGACTCTTTGGGAGAGGCTGATTTATAGAGGGAGAAAAGGATCATCTCTTCTTCATTTCTGACCCCTCCTCCACCCAAGCCTTTTTTGTTTTTCTCCTGGCTGTAACATCTGTAGAATAAATCTCTCCTCTGCCCAGATTAACATTGGCCACGTGGTGAAAATTGGCAGCCTGGACCAGCTTCGCTTCTCAGGAAGTATGGAAGAGATGGAAGCTTCCAGAACACTGAAACGATGTAGAAAAGGATGGATAGTCAGTGTATGTAGCAATTAAGCCATCAGGCTAAAAACTGGCTGAATGTATATTCCAGTCCTGGCTTAGGCAGAAATATAGCTGGGTGAGCCAGTCACTCTCTCTCGGCCCTGGAAAGGAGGCAATAGCAAATCATTGCCAAGAAAACAGTGCGACTAGACCCAGCAATCATGAGGAATCAACAATGTCTTGAAGGCACACATCCCACCCAAATACACACACAAAACTCCACTACAGTATAAACTATTTTAAAAGGTTTAAGTGTAAAAAAATAAAGAAAAACTCCAGACTCTCCAAATCTCAGAAGAAAACCCCACATAAATAGATTTTGTCCACTTTATTGACATAGTTTTAAGGGTGTAATGGCTACTTTGCCCACTGTGGCCTTCAGCCCACCTGAAAAATATAAATAGATGGCCCTTAGTCATAAAAAGTCTCCTCATCACTGTGCTAACATAAATGCTGCTATGGCAGGTCACACCTGAAAAGATGGACATGTTCCACCAAAATCTGATTTGGCTCTAATTTGTAGAAACATTTGAGCCTTGAGAGCTTCAGAGCAGTCATGACCTAAATTAACTACTAAGTGTGCTTCTTAAAATTGGAAAAAAGGTGGTGGTAACTCTAAGGTTTCCTATCTGAGCAGGGGTTTGACTAGATGACCTCCAAAGTCTTTTCCAACTTTGTTATTCAGTTAAATTATCAAGTTATCTCAAGAGAGATGAGTGCAGTCTCTCATACTCACCACCTTGTTTAGCACACATGCGCACGCACACACACACACACCAGCCAGATACATGTAGGATAAGACAAAGGAGAAGGCACCAGGCTGTGGGTCCAGCTACTGAGCCTCTTCTCCTTGTGAGTCTTCCTCCTCCCTTTACAGCTGTCATAGTAACCAGGTAGATTCTTCCTTCTCCTTCATTGGTTGCTAGGAGCTGGAGTAGAACCCTTAAAGAGAGAGGAAGAGAGAGAAAGGCTGGTTGCAGGGATGAAGGGCAGAAGGCTTTGAGGCGGTTGGGAGTGTGGGACATGGGGATGATGGGATGAGAAGAAGTTTGCATAGCTGGCAAGTGGTTGAGTTGGAATTAAAAACATGGATGGGGGAAAGGGCTCTTGGATCAATCACCTGGGAGGTCAGGGAATGTAAAAAACTGTGGTAGCCATTTGGTGTGCCACATTATATTTGCCCACCTAACTCAGCATTTTATCCTAAATGTAGCGGCACTACATATTCTCAGGAGAGATCTGTGGTTTGAAAGGCGACTCGGGGGGGCTCCTGCATGCAGCATGTGTGCTCCAAGGTTCAATCTTCCCCAGAATGTTGAGAATCAGTTGAGAAAATAGGAATGTAAAAACCCAGCAAAATGTCTAACTTCCCTTTTTTCCTTCTCCTTGAAGACCTGCACCCCCCAGGCCATGCAGTCTGGACGCCGGGGGCGCTTGTCCATTCCAGGGCCAAGCAACCAACCCCAAGAAACCGTTACCAACAGCCCCTCCATATCTGGTGATCTTCGGCTGCTCCACACAATGTAAGTAACAATGTGAAGGAGGCGATGATGTTTTCTTCTCCCCATCTAAACTCAACGGATGGTTTCTAGCTTGAAGAGACCAGGTCAAGGTGCTGGTTGTTTAAAGCTTTGGATAGGTGGAGGTGTCCCTATGGAAAAAGAGCCTTTTTACATAGGGACACCTCCACCTATCCAAAGCTTTATAAAAAAGCCTCTTTTTCCATACAAAACTGTTCAATGCTGGCTCACATGTTTCAACAGAGATCAGTCTAAGCCAGTATTTTTAGAAGCAGCTGAAAAATACACCTCTTCCTGGCAATTCCTACAGCTATGACATGACAAGGCTTTTCGGCTTGACCTCGATGCAGTTAGATTTCTGATTGCCTTCTGTCTGACTTCTTGATTTATGCCTTCAATATTTACGGCTGCGCTGTTATTTTGTTTTCTGTTCGGCTTTATATTTGAATTCTTTTAATAAATTATTACATTGATTTGGTGTTAAGGCCTGCGCCTTGTAAATATATTGGATTTTCAACCTTCATGATTTGAAATGTGAAGTTGCTGGATTTTAGCATCATGATAAGGAGCCTCGGTGGCACAGAGATTAGAGTGCAATACTGCAAGCTACTTCTGCTGACTGCCAGCTGCCTGCAATTTGGCAGATCGAATCTCACCAGGCTCAAGGTTGACTCAGCCTTCCATCCTTCCCAGCTGGGTAAAATGAGGGCTCAAATTGTTGGGGGCAATATGCTGACTACTTAGAGAGGGCTGTAAAGCACTATAAAGTGGTATATAAGTCTAAGTGCTATTGCTATTATTATCTTCAGCAACAAAAGAGGAAAGCTACTAAATGCAAATATGTTGGTCATCCTTCCCAGAGACTGTGGAGATCAGCTACTCTGCTGCCAGTTCAACAATGATGGGACCAGGGTTGCAGCAGGATTGCGTACTGGAGCCATTAAGGTCAGTGTCAGGCAGGGAAAGAGGGCAGTTCCAGAAACTAGGATTGCCCCCAGAGGGGCAATCAAAAAAGTCAAGAACACAGCCACACTCATGCAATTGAAGCTCAACCCCTTTTTCATATGTGACACAAATATGTTACATATGTGTGTGTCTGATCCCAATTGCATAGCCACAACTCAAAAATATAAGGACACTTCAATCCCCACAATGGAAGAATGGCTGCAAAAGAGTGAGCAGACATGGCTAAATTGACTCCTCTGATAAAAGAAAAAACATAAACACTTTTGTTTCTACTTGGAAACCACTTCTGGACTTTGTGCTTGAGGTGGGAAAAAAATGAAACTTTGATTTTGGGTTTTACCAATTAGATAGGTTTGTTGATACAGAAATGGTTAGTTCATACTACTATGTAAAAATAGAAAGTTGAGGGTTGGTATTATTATCTTATTTTACTACACCAAAGGGAGTCAGAGGTCAATGCCTTTTCTTTCTTTTTCCCTTCTTTTCTGCACTCTTCCCTTCCCTTTTCCCTCCCCTATTTTTCTACTATTTGTATTTTTTGTAGTTTATATTGTAAACAAAAAAAATTAAAAAAGAGTTCCCAACCAGGGGCTCTTAAAATCCAAAAAAATGCATAGCCACAGCTGCCCTCTTAACTTTTTACACACACATACAGATACACACAGACACACATAACCTACAACCAAGTGCCGTACACTCTTTGGCCTCAATGTTCAACAGTCTTACCTTACCTGACTCCCACTCCCAGGTGTGCTACACTCAAGGGGCTGAGGTGTGGTTCAATTTCCATCTGAAAAGCAACAGGCTGGAAGGTACGGATTTTGAACACCCACCATTTCCTTCTAAAAATCAAATGGATGAGGAGGATCAGAGATAACAAAATTCTTTGTCCTTTGTTTTTTGGCATCTGATCCATCATCACAGATTTTCCGCACCCTCAAAGCATTCTGCACAACGCTTGCTTCAAAATAAAAACATGAGCACATCAAAGCATTACAGAACTGAAGAAAGGACAATTTACAACAAACATAGGGGCTCATGTGATGTACCGTAGTAGTTATAATGTTACACTAGGAGCGGAGAAAATTGGATGCAGGTTTATTCTCAAGTATGGAAATGCACCAGATCCCTTGGGCCCAGTCCTTCCTCTCAATCACCTCATAGGGGTTCAAAGTGAAGAGAGATTCCCTCATAGATGACTTTGATGTTCTAAAAGAGATTACAAATATAACAAATTATACTAATCGGAGATTTGCAATCGTAAATATATTTACCAAACAGTAAAACCACCGGACTCCAAAGGACCTGCATCTGAGTAGATTCACACAGAACTGCAATGAATGGTGATTTGATTGTCTCATGTTATGATTACAATTAGATCTCCAACAGTGTACAGATAGTCCTTGACTTACGATCAAAACTGAGCCCAAAATTTCTGTTGCTAAGTGAGTCATTTGTTAAGCGAGTTTTGCCCCATTTTATGACTTCTCTTTCCATAGTTGTTAAGTGAATCACTGCACTTGTTAAGTTAATAACACGGTTGCCAAGTGAATCTGGTTTCCCCATTGACTTTGCTTGTAAGAAGGTCATAAAAGATGATACTGCAACTGTCAGAAATGTGAGTAAATTGCCAAGCATCTGTATTTTGATCACATGATTATTGGGGATGCTGCAATAGTTGTAAGTGTGAAAAATAATCATGTTACTTTTTTTAGTGATGTTGTAACTTTGAACAATCACTAAATGAACTATTTAAATTGCGGACTACCTGTATATTGCAAATTGTCTTATACCAAGGAGCCTCACTGAATCATTTAGCTTAATTCATTAGGGATAGATAAACTGTAGTCTTCACAGCATTCTGAATTGTATCACCAATATTTAGATAGAAGCCTCTTTAGTTTTGTTCAGTGTGTTCCCTTCCTTCCTTCCTCCCTCCCTCCCTTCCTTCCTTAACACATTCCAGTCATAAATCCTCAATCTATATGCTAAAGCGAACACCCACACATTCAAACAAGGAAAGGATAGTTCCTACCACCACCAAAAAGACAAAAAATACTGTTAAACCTGGACAGTATTGACTTGTTGCAATTTTTATCCAGGATCCCAGACAAATTTATTTCCTGGATGGTGAGGGTTGAATGGTACTGGTATATCTTCAGAAATTTGCAAAGTACATGGTGCATCGAATCCATTCTACAGAAATGGAACCATAACACTGTTCGAAGAATTGTTTTGTGCCATATTACCAGTTTCAGCTCCAAAACTACAATTTTATAGAATATAGTTTCATAATATTTTCCACGGGAAACACCTATGTTCTCTTGGATTTCCACGGTATGGTTTTTGCTTAATAGAATATTAGTCATTCCTTGTGAATTGTTAACCTCGTGTTGTCCTGATATCTCTTCTCCCCTGTGCTCGGTTTATTCTCGCCTGCTCTTAAGGTTTTGTGCTGATATTTCTTTGTCTTCTCTCCTGTGCTTAAGGTTTATTCTGTCAATGATGGGTCACTTCATCATATTCTTGCTGATAATGACACAACATCCCTAGGACTTCCCACCACCTCAATGCACTTTATGCCTCGTGGACCTGCCCACAATGGAGATGTCTTACTTACCACCTGTGAGTGATGCTTTTCTGATATATGATGAAGTTTGATTGCAACTTCTTGGCGCACAGAATATATTTCTGGAGTATGCAGTTTGGAGTATGCAAACCCTGAATATTCTTAAGCCTTCATAATAAATGATAAATTTAATGAAAAGAAGGACTAGGGGTGACATGATAACAGTATTCCAATATCTAAGGGGTTGCCACATAGAAGAGGAAGTCAAGCTATTCTCCAAAGCACCTGAAAGCAAGACAAAAAGCAATGGATGGAAACTAATCAAGGAGAGAAGCAATCTAGAACTAAGGAGAAATTTCCTGACAGTTAGAACCATTAATCAGTGGAATGTCTTGCCTGTAGAAATTATGAATGCTCCAAAATTGGAATTTTGTAAGAAGAGGTAGGACAACCATTTGTTTGAAATGATATAGGGTTTCCTGCCTGAGCAGGGGGTTGGACTAGAAGACCTCCAAGGTCCCTTCCAACTCTGTTATTCTGTTATTTAGTTTGATATGTGAATGGAGCTATTTAGCATTGCCATTTGTACTTCTCTTCATCTTCTAACTGTGGCTGTCTCCTTAAGCATTGACACAGAAAACCTATTCCACATTTGATATTTTACAAAGTTGTTCAGGTCAGAAAAGGACTCTTCCTAATAATGCTCCATTTTGACTTCTGTTTCCCCATGAAAAAGAATGTTCTCTACCTACATTGAATAATATCATTACAACTCTGGGCTCTCTCCCAACCATAGATTCTGGCGGGAAAGTAAAGCTATGGCACGTCTCTACTCACACCTGCATACGCACCATCACAGAAGACCGCCAAACCCTCGCAGCCTGTTTCAATCCTTCTGGCTCCAGGTTTCTCACAGGTGGAGCAGGACCTGGAATTTACATGTATGATGCTCAGACCTGGGATAAAGTGCAAAATTTTCTGCCCAGGTAGGTACGCTGTTAAGTTTCGGACATTAGCTCTTGAGAGGGTAAGAATTTCTCAACTTAGTAGGAATTTTGTGGGTGGTTTTGAGCTCTTAAGCCAATTGTAATGGGCAGAAGTAACAGGAGAAAGAGCTCCAACCAAGACAATGGTCAAGTAAAAGAAAATATTTGTAGCTGTTATTGGTAGTTTGGGTCCCTGAGCTTGCTGTTTGCCTTCCGAACATTTCATCACCAGGTTAAGTAACATTGATTGAAGTGTCTCATTTTAGTCCTCCTCTGCTTTTAAATGGTATTGTGTGGTTAAGTAGTTGATTGGCTGTATGGTTAACAGGTCACGTGATGCAAAGATCACCTTGGCAGGAAGGTCACATGAGGCCATGTGCTGGTTGGAGGTCACACGAGGCCATGTGATCGGTCATGGCACGCAAAGGTCACCTGGAGGTCAAAAGAATTCTGAGTTTTGGCTAGAACTGTAATCTGCGTAAAAGTCTCAGACAAGATTCTCTCTAGGCCACATGAAGACAAAGGGAGAAAGGGAGCAAGCTCATTTAAATTTGCAAAATTGTGTTAGTACAGCCTTATGATAAAAGGAGTATTAGCATGCATAACTTAGGTTTCCTAATCTGGACTACTTCAAAGAGCTGACTATATCCATCTTTTTTCCTCCAGTGATTCCCCAACTGTGATGGATGGACATATGTCCCGAGTCTATGCTTTGGTCTTCTTCCCGGAAAATAATGAACGCTTCATTTCTGGAGGATGGGATGACACAGTGCAGGTGAAACTCTGAGACTCAGTAGTAGCCACCTGACCAAACCAGGAATATTGGTTGTGCTACTGAGCAGTTATTGGTTGTGCTACTGAGGTTGAGAATTAGCAAATGGAAATTTCAGGATCCAGTACAGAAAATGGCCCATGAAAAATACTTTTCTCTAGTTACAGGACATACTTTAAAAAGAAAACCTACCTGGGAATGATTCTCCTTTCATCCATCCCAGCCTTTTTATTGGGGGGGCGGGGGGCTGCTGGTATTGTCTTATCCTGCAAATGTCAGAGCTACTATAGAGTTGTAGGTTTGAACAATCTAAAATCTCAGCCAGGCAGACCAGTATTTTGCATAAGTGCAAGGAGAACCTATAAAACATGCAAAATTCCCATTGAAGCTGCTCCACCTCCATTCATGCGAATCCAGGATGGTTTGATCCAAAATTGAAAGATTGGGGGGTGGAGCTTAATAGCCATAGCAACCACAATAGCACTTGGATTTATATACCATTTCCTAGTGCCCTACAAACCTCTCCAAGCAGTTTACAGAGTCAGCATATTGTCCCCAACAATCCAGGTCCTCATTCATGTCTCCACCTCCAACCCCCAACCTCTTTTTAAAAACAATTCACTTGTCTCTATAATGGGAGGAAGGATGTGGGGATTTTTTTAAAAAGCGGGGGGACTGAAGGAAAAGGTTGGGTCCCCCCGCCTCTTTCCATGGTCCAAACCAGAGGTGGTATTCAGCAGGTTCTGACCAGTTCTGGAGAACCGGTAGTGGAAATTTTGAGTAGTTCAGAGAATCGGCAAATACCACCTCTGACTGGCCCCTGGCCCCATCTATTCTCTGCCTCCTGAGTCCCAGCTGATCGGCTGGGTCTTCTATGGTTGCCCTGCACAGGAGAATGGAGCTGGAAAGCAGGTCAGTGGGGGGGTGAGGGAATGGGGATTTTACAGTATCCTTACCCTGCCATGCCCACCAAGTCACACCCACCAAGCCACGCCCACAGAACCAGTAGTAAAAAAGTTTAAATCCCACCACTGGTCCAAAGGTGTGGAGTAGACTGTGGGTGTGCAACTTTTGGGAAACTTTAACATCTTTTTTTTAAAAAAATTGATCTTTGAAAGACATCAGGTGCAGGTTACAGACAGACGGGTAGCAATGTGGTGCCATCTCTGGAGGGATGAGGCTGGATTTTTCAGCCATTTGGAGGGTGGGATTTGAATTGGTCGGGTAGCTTCCAACAGATGTGTAACACTATTAAAAGAAAGAGGTGGGTTTAAAAAAAAAATTTTTTTTACCATAATCATGCTGCCCAAAAGAGGTAATTTAGCTGTAAGGTTTGCCATTTTGGTAGGAAGGTCTCTGCAGGCCACAGGGAGTTTTGGGCTTTGGGGAGCCTAGGACTGGATTTTTTTAAAAAAATCAGAAGAATGGCTGTATAATACATATTTTACAGATTGTGTATTTTGTCTCAAGAGACATACCTTAAAATGCTTCCCAGAATCATAGGCGCCATTAACAGTTCCATAGGGTAGAGGTCCCCAACCGCCAGGCCATGGACTAGCATTGGGCAGCAGCATGCCAGAAACCGATCCATGCAAACAAGCAAAGAACCATCTGCGATATGCAGGCAAGACATAAAACCACACCCCATCCAGTCCACAGAAAACCTCTCTCCACAGAAACAGTCCTTAGTGCCAAAAGGTTGGGGGCCACTGCCACAGGTGATAGACCAGCCAAGGGAAATATTATCAAATGCGCTTTGGGGGTTGTGAAGGTATCTAACTACTTTTTTTTTCTTTTTGTCCTTCTAGTTTTGGAGCACACAATTTCCACATTCGCAAAAGTATGTCTAAATATCTCCCCTACTTCTCCATCCTTACCTCACTCGTTGGGGCTCCCACTCCCTCCTCCATTTCTCTTCCCCCCACAACCTGTTGTTACTTTCTCTATCGCTTCTGTTCTTACATATTTCCCACCTTTGCTCTGCCCTTTTCACAGGCGTATCTCTGGGCCCCACATCTGTGGGGATGCTCTGTCAATAGACAAAACGGGCTCACATATTTTGACGGGATCCTGGAGGCGGCATAACACCTTGCAGGTAAGAGTGGTGAAGAGACACCTCTGAAGCTCCAAATTTGATCTAGAGGTTTTGGAGATTATTTGGATTAAGCCATTTGGTTCCGTTGACACAGAACCATGACCTAGATAGAAGAAATTATTTGTAGCTCAGGGTTGATTTGTGGGGTCCTTGGTATTCTCTGAGCATGGTTGTTGCCTAGGTAACATCAACCGTGCTAGAGGAAGTGGGTTTGCTCTGTTTATCTACTAATGGCGTGCCCTGTCAGTGTTTCTGGGAGTAGTCTTGATGGTTCCTCAATTAGATAGTTAGCTTGTTTGCCAGAGTTTGCAGTTCCCTGATTGGGATATTGTATACTTCTTGATTGTTGGTCTAGTATTAATAGCAATAGCATTTAGACTTCTATACCACTTCACAGTGCTTTACAGCCCTCTCTAAGTGGTTTACAGAGTCAGCATATTGCCCACAACAATCTGGGCCATCAATTTACCGATCTCAGAAGGATGGAAGGCTGAGTCAACCTTGAGCTGGTGAGAATCAAACTGCTGGCAGTCAGAATTAGCCTATAATGTTATATTCTAACCACTGCACTACCACGGCTCCTTATCTTGGTATTAATCTGGGTATGGACTGTTGATGGGGAAATGTTTTGGTCTTTTTGGTTTTTTGATTGTCTCTTTTGAGTGGAATGTAGCTGTTGTTTATCTCTATGTGCTTATTGAGCACGAGTGCGATAAATCAGTGATCAACAGGCATATATTTATAAGGGTTGCAATATCCTGGGATCACTTGATTGCTATTTGCACCCTTCCCAGTCAATTTCCAACAAACTAGATCAATGAGGGAAGTGATTCGCTTAATGACTGCATGATTCATTTAGCAACCCTGGTGATTCACTTAACAACTCTGGCAAAAAAAAGTTGTGAAATCAGACACAATTGAACAACCACCTTATTTAACAATGGGAATTTGGGCCTTAATTGTGGTCATAAGTTGAGGACTCCTGGAAAAAAATAGTGCTCAGTGCAAAGGTTACTGCAAATAATGTGTTGATTTTCAAATATTATGGAGAAATCAGACACCACCTTTCTAATTTGCAATAGCTTTATCAAATCTACAACTCTGGATGGAATGCAAAATATATACATGGGGAAAATGCAACCTTGTTATTGGTGTGCAATGTCACAATGTCATTGCAATTCTGCATTGGTTATTGTTTTAAGTTATTCATTTGGAAATAGGCCAAATTTTTATTCTCATTTATAAAATTTGGGAGGATAGAGTAGATTTCCTTGTGCAGAGTGAAACAAATTTGCAGGGAATACTTCCAGATCACTTTTCTATTGTTGCATTATATGGTAAAAAATATACGCAAGAGCTCCAGTTTTACTCTAATGCTTAAGATAAATGAGACATGATATAATATGAATCATTCAAATGTCTTTTAAACAACAGAAGTATCATATTTATACACATTTCAGGTAATTCTATAAGCTTATAAAATTTATGAATGAGCAAGACATTCATTGGATTTAAATATCACACTAAGATTGGTAAGAAGTGAAAACCTGCCATCTTGCTTTGTCAGACATGATTTATCGCTTAGCATTATAGGTAAAAAGGTAAACAATAGGGGTGAATATCTGTAGCTTGGATGAAGGATGAGGTTGAAGGTTCATTCTCTGAGGGTGAGTTGTGGGTTGGTTTCTGAATGTTTCACTTGAGCTGACCCACACCTGACCCATCACAAGACCCTCACCTAATATAACTCTCACCTAATAGAACTCTCACCATCACAAGATCTACTGACCACACTAAGCCCTTATAAATAGAGGAACATTGACACTGACATCTTCTAAATTCCATTGAAGATGTTACCTAGCAGGGGTGGGATTCAAATTTTTAACAACTGGTTCTGTGGGCATGGCTTAGGTGGTGGGCATGGCTTGGTGGTCATGTGACTGGGTGGACATGGCTTGGTGGTCATGTTATTGGCTGGGTGTGGCCAACTCAGCATTACTCACATTGAGGCACGCATCTCCTCGCCTGGCTTCTCATGACGGTGGGGATGCTGCAACAGTCGTAAGTGTGAAAAATGGTCATACGTCACTTTTTTCAGTGCCATTGTAACTTTGAATGGTCACTCCACACAAGCAAAGTACCAGCAAAGGAGTGGGAAAAAGTCCAGAGACAGTTCCTGAGACAGGAAAAGTTCCTGAGACAGGAAGTCTAGTCTTGCCAAGAATGTAATAAGGGTTAACGGAGAGGCAGTTTCTGTAAGCAACACCAGAATGTTTCCTTCCTGCCTTCCTTACAGGATTAGTCCAATAATTTCTTTTAACAACTGGTTCTCTGAACTGCTTAGAATGTTAACAACCGGTTCTAGCGAATAGGTGCAAACTGGTAGAATCCCACCCCTGTTAAATAGCCTAGAAACGAAATATTCGGAAATCAACCCACAAGCTCAGAGAATGAATCTTCACCCACAAAAGGTTTATCTGAGAAACCATAGCTTAAATCTGGAAAACACAATCTACGACCCAGCTAATAAAATACAAATAAATATTTTTTTGCCTCTATTCTAGATTTGGGATGCTGAAACATGTGGCAAGATAATGGACATACCAGAAGATTTTCGGGGTCACTCACAGGTTGAAAAACTATTTTTCATTATTCCCAAAATTCAGACAAAGCCAACATTCCCTGAAGCCTAGTGTCCTCCAGAAATGTTGGACCATTTCCCATAAACTCTAAACAACATGGAGAAGGATGAATTTAACCCATCATACTAGGGCTTCTTTCTGAAAATAGCTGTTCAACCACCAAATTTAAAGATGCAGGGAACCCCTTCTCTTATCTTCTCATTGCAAAATCCACTTGGATTTAATATTTCCACCGTAAACCTCTCCAACCCTGTGATCTGACACCATCACCTTTCTTCAACAAGACTGTTCCTTTTGGCTCAGCTGTGGTGCAAGACAAAGTGCTCTGAATCTGGAGCTCTTTCATGTCCTCTTTGGAGGGAACTGTCCTCTTATCCTTTCTCCTGGCTTTTGGACTTCAGCAGCCCTTGTAGCTCTTGTAATGGGAATTAGTGACTTGATGGCTTTCCATCCTGAGCTCATTTCCTGGAGAAATTAGGAAGGATAAATTGTCACTATCCAATCAATTTTTCTCTTCCACTGAATTTTATTATTGTAGTATGTGCGACAACGTGAAATCACAGCTGCCAGCTCTTTAGCCGGTTTTAGCTGCTTACTTATTGAATTCTTCCCAAGAAACCTAGGGCATCATAATGTATCGATATAGTCTATGGTACATACTATAGTAGTGGCTCCAAGCCGTATCGCCTTTTGCAATTGACAGATGGAAAATTTGCCAATGCGCAGATTTTCTAAGTGCCATGCAATATTTTTGAGTATCGTACCCAGCATGTTGATAAACCACCGGGATCAGCATGATTGTTTTATACCATAATCTTTCAACTGAGCCGTGTGGGATTATATTTTCTGCTGCTGGTTCCCAGTCCTGCAATATCAAGAGGGTTGGCGACATTTGCAAGAAAACTCTTTTCCAGGATTGGGGAGTAAAAGTTTTATTTGCCTCAGTTTTATTTGCCATGATTTCAGCAGCCATGATTTCTCTGTCTGTTGCCCCATCATGTAGTCTTGTTCATTTATTTAGTTTCTGTGTCTTAGTGTGATTTTAACGATGCACATTTGCCAACTGAAAGCTAATCATTCTTTGCAAAAAAAAAAAAAGATAATTTCTTTAGGGTTCTTTTATATTTGTTTAATGAAGGGACCTTCTCTTGCTTTCTCCTCAGTTATATACTTGCCACTTCCTTGGCACTGACTACATCATAGCTGGTGGGAGCCGGAACAACTTGTGTCGACTTATTGACAGAAGAATTCTCATGGTAAGGTAGCTTTGCTAACCATGCAGGAAAGGGCGTGGCTTTGTAATAGAGCAGGTGTTTTGCACCCAATGTTTAGTCTCCAGGAATGTGAGTGCCATACAAAGTGGACTTTGGGGTACCAACCTCATGGACTTTGTTTTATTGTTATACTTATTAACTAACATAGTTATTTTGCATTTTAATTTCATTTATTTTTCTTTCTTTTAAATTTGTGATAAGGGTTTATCAAACCATTACAGACTGGAATTTTTTTTACCCTATTGCTAGATGAATAGATTGATAGCTTCTAATGTTCCTAAACTGAAAAGATAAATTCCTCAGATCAGGATAGGATGGGATTATATTTGATTTAAAAGGAGATCTGGAATTTGTTAATGCTAATTGGTATTTAATTTGTCTCTTCGTGAACTCCAAGCAACCTTTTTTCTCATTAACATCTTAAATTTTACACCCTTTTTGTTGTCAGACCTTTTTTAAATGAACATACATGTAACACGTTTGACTACATGTAGCCAATTTACTGTACAAAGAAGGGGTTACTTTCATCCTGTCCAATCAGCTTTTCTCTTGCATTTTTTTTTGATGTATTAATTATAAAATGGAATGTAAGCTAAGGATCTGAGTTCCCTCTTTGAATGAGTGGATTCCCCTTTAATCACAATGTTCTGAATAAATTGTAATTAAATGATCTTCTTGTCTCGGCCTGTCTCGTTCAAAAATATGCACGCCAAGGCATCAACCTAAAATACTATATATGATCTTCAAACTCCAAAGAAAAGAAACACGTGGTGGTAGCAGCTGATTTCTGCCCTCTTTCTTTTGTTCAGTAGAGAACTTGTCAATCAAAGAAAAACGGGGATGGGGGGAGTTATGAATCTTCAAATTAAAAATATTGGAGACAGCAACAGGGAATGGCAGAGAATGTTTATGCAATGTTGGAAACAGAATATTGAGCTTGATGGATTTATGGGGCGAAGGAATCAATTTATGATCTTTCCATTATAAGACTAAGTGAAGGGTTAGTTTGTAAGGGAGGATAAGGTGAGATAGAAGAAAAATATATTAAGCCGGTGTTTTTCGAGCTTGGCAACTTTAAGATATGTGGACTTCAACTCACAGAATTCCTCAGCCAGCATGCTCAATTTTCTTCTTTTCTTTTATCCAGAGCACAGGGGTACTTAATGACCTGCCTGGAGGTGTTTATAGTACTCACATCAGCAGCCGTGGAGTCCTAGCTGCAACTTCCAACAACTTCCTGTATCTTGCACAGACTCCAATAAAACCTTGAAGCCCTCCTCTGTCATTGCAAGAAACTCTTGCTACCACCTGAAGGACATCACCAATGCCTTGATCATCATGACTCTTACCAATCTTTCCTAGCATCCCGGATATCAGTCAGAATCATGCAAAATCAGACGCCCTGATATGCCTGCCATCTCCCCGTCATCTTCTGTTTCTCTGTGGACAAAGAGAATCATGGCCTGTCCATTGAGACTCCTACTTGATTGGCTGTGCCCCATTTCATCATGCTCTGCTGATGTCAATCCCTTCTCAGCATGATCCTCCAGAGGTACTTGTTCTGCTGGAATCATCTCATCATGGTTTGCTTCAATCATCTCATCATAGTTTGTTTCAAACATCTCATCATGGTTTGTTTTTGCAGAGACATTTTGGTTTGATCTTGTGCCCAGTGCTCTGGGACTCTCATCACATGCAATCTTGCATGCAAGAAACCTTAGCTGTACAGCTTGTTACCTGGGACTGGGACTAACTGGGTTAGTTCTGCAGCTGATATCCCATCTATTATTGTTGTTGGCAACCGCAACATGCCTTGCTGCTTCAAACCTTTGCTTGACCATGTCTGTCGTACACTTCATCTTAAATTGACAGTGACTGTTCTGAAGATCATGTGGGGTTTGAAATGGTCCCCACAACCCCAGATTTCAAAGAACTCCATCATCCTCTGAACAGCTTCCAAATCAAGCCACTGGGGGGAAATAGGCGTCCAGTATTTCTGCCTTAAGTTTCCATCCTGCCTTGGGGGGGTTAAGCTTTCTAAGTCTCTTCTTTGTCTCTTTTCATAGCCACCTCCTAGGGTGGCTGCCCTAAAAAAACCCTGCCTTGGTGCCAAAATAAAACATCTTGGCTGAGCCTTTGTGTGTGTCCAGTAATCCTGGGTCTCTGGCAAGGAAAATGGGATCTATTAGAACATAAATGCTACAGAGGGGAACTAAGTCTCCTGGATTCCTTGAAATGGTTAAGGATTTCATTCCTGGGGCTAAGTCATTGAATACTTGAAACAATATAATATAAATAACAGAATAACAAAATTGGAAGGAACTTTATATGTCTTCTAGTCCTACCCCATGCTCAAGCAGATGTGGTTGCACTAGTCCCATTTAAATATGATTTTGGAAGAAACACGACTGGCCAAATGAACAAGAGAGCCCCCAAACACAGCAGAGGTAAATAGTGCTATCAAAAGGGAAGTTGTATAAACACCAGGTTCAGAGTTTACCATTTCTTAACCAAGGCAGACATTGAATATTTTAAAACTGTTGCATTTTATAGCTTGGCTTTATTTTATTAAAAAAAAAATCAGGAAGCTCTGGTGAAGCTGCTGTTTGGATTCAGGAACATAAAGCATTCTGGTTTTGAAGAGGGGAGTTGAACAATTTATTCTTTATAGATCTTCCCTGCTGGTTCTTCCTGTTTTCTGCCCTAGTCTTTCAAGCAGCTTTTTGCAGCAACTGCTCTCTCTTCTTTTGGCTCATTTAGTGCTGCCTCGACATTTTTCATGCCAGTCAATGCCCTGACTATGCCAGAATCCAAGCAAAGTCAAAGTCCAGTGGCCAACTCTGACAAGTGAGACCTCGCCAATGAACATTGTTATGCAAGTTTATCCAAACTCCATACAGGCTGGCTTAGGTATCCTATAGACTGGACTCAGGTTTATAAGATTGGACCTGCCACCTCTTTGGTCTGGTAAACAGCCTAGTGTCAAAAATTCAGGGGCTGCCTTTAAATCTCAGGCATCCAAGTTGATATGGATAATAAGAATTTGATCTCTAAATCTGGGAGACATTAATTTTGCAAAGTGGCTTTTTCATGCTCCCCCGCCCATTATATCACAAGAACTTCAAGCAAAGTGAAAATGTGTTTGTTGGGTGTGTGTTTGTGTATCAAGGCTTAATACAGATACAGAATGAATGATCTGTAGGTATATGTGATCCATCAGAAAGTAACAATACTGTTAAAAGACATTGATTAAATGTGAGAAAAGACAGAACATCCTTAAAATATTTTGCATCTTTCCCACCCAGGCTTGTTTATTTAATACCTGCCAACATCCCAGGGCCCTAAAATATACTCTCTATTGTTTAGTTCATGAATAGGTACATTTTTTTAAAAAGGGGGGCTCTGGCTAAAAAGCCAAACTGGAGAGACAGTTTGATCTAGTGGTTAAGGCAACAGGCTAGCAAATGGGAGACTGTGAATTCTTGTCTCTCTTTAGGTATGAAAGCCATCTGGGTGACTTTGGTCCAGTCACCCAACTCAGTTCACAGGGTTGTTATTGTGGGGGAAATGGAGGGAGGGAGGAGCGAGATATATTTCTATCCTAACATTATTATTTTTACAAATAGCTCAAGGCAGTAACTACCTTGAGTTATTTGTAAAAATAATAATGGCAAGATACAAATGAACAAAATTTTAAAAAATGGAAAAAACATGATTTCCCGAACTTCAAAAAGCAACACAGATGCCATGCTAAAATATGAACATCACCTTATAATGCCTCGGCCTGTGTTACCTGGAATTTTAGGCTTCATTATTATTAGCTTTTTAATAAAGATGATGCACCTAAATATATTTACAGTATTTTTTTTAAGAGCACTGCTGGCATTCTCATGTCAGAATAGGAATGGAGACCAAACTGCTCCTAGCCTTATATTCTCTAGACCATTCAGAGCCATGGATTTTGGTATTGGGCATTGGTATTCATTGCATCACCGAGTGCAGTTGCTTAGTTATGATCCATTGTAGGAACAAATTCTATACTAGAAATGTTCTGTATCTCCAAATCAAAGGTTTCGCCCCCAATTTTCCCCAACCTCAGATAGTTCCTGGGTTAGATGGAAGTTGAACCAGGATTGCCATTACTAAGCAATACAACCATGTCAAATGATTGCATCCCTTGGTGCCAACAAGCCTGACAATCCTGGTTGACACTGTAACCCCAGTGTTATTAGGTAGGAAACGGGCAGGAGTTCCAGGCAAGGAGTATAAGGGATGAGGAAAGCCACCGGAGGCCCTGGAAGGGCTGGTGAAGGCTGCATGAGAGTTGGGGAAAGCCAGGGCAGGACTCAGGTGGCCCACCAGAAAAGCCAAGAGATGGATGATGCAAGGAGGTGCGAATGCAGGAAAACCAGGAAGGGTTAATGGAGTAATTTGTGATCTTCCCTGCTGATTTCTCCATTGGCTTTGCTTGTGGGGACCCGAGGGGAAAGATCACAAATGGAAAATCACGTGACCACAGGACACGGCAACTGTTATAAGTGCGAGCCAGTTGCTAAGCACTCAAATCATAAGTGAGAGGACTGTGAGGTGGCTGCAAGGGCCAGAACTTTGAGGACCAGTCCTAAGTACTTCTTGTTCAGCAATCTTGCAACTTTGGTTGCTGAACAAGTGGTTGGTAAGCGAGGACTCCCTGCATAAGAATCTGGTATTGCAGTTACTGTTGGGAAAGGCTGAAGCCTAGGACAAAATCCGACACTCATCATTGGAAGAAATAATGCAGCTTTGATGAATAAACCTAGCTTCAAAAGATCCATAATCCTATTAATTTAGTGGCCCTTTTTTTTTTTTGCCCATGACTGAATAACACATTCGTATTCAGATCTCCTGTGTGAGTGAGGTTTTTGCACAAAGTTTGTGCTTTTGCATCACAGGTGGGTGACTCTACATTCATGTAATCATGTATTTATCCTGGATTGCAGACAAATACTGCCTCTGTTCTATATTAGCATACTCCAAACCCTGAATCCTGATTGGTCCACACGGACCGCAACCTGATTGGACAACTAAACGGCCGTGATTGGCGCGCTAAGAATCAACCGCGATTGGCCGAGCCGATCGCAGGAGATTCAAAGCCCTGTCATTGGCCGCCGAGCCGCGAGCAGTTCCTATATGAAGGGCTGTGTGGATTGCAGGTCTTGTACAGAACTGTATACTGAATAAAGAGCTGAATGTTCACTTTTGGTCTCGCATCTCTGTGGGGATCGATCTACCCGATCTAACAGCCTCCATCATTTCAGCAGGAGACCAGCTCGATTTCTATGACCAGTGATTTGTCTTTCATGGACGGACTCTGTGATTCTTCCACCACTGTTGAGAATTTAAGCCTAGGACTTATTTTTGCACCCAGAGGCTCCACTTAACTATAAAATATGTGAAATAATAAAAAGCTGCTACCAGAAATACCATTTATAATGGACAATCCTCTGTGAAATCACAACGCTCTTGCTTATTAAATGGCTAATCTTTCAAGTGAAAGGAAATAGCTCACCCAAAGAACAGGTCAAAGGAGTCAAAATGGCAGCCACAACCATGTGGTTGAAACTCCACCCCAAAAGAGTGGGACTTCAGTCACATGATTCTGGTTCCATCTTGAAGTTTTTTTAATCACTTTCCTGTGGACACTTCTATACAGGATCTTGGGAATCTGGCATGGATCCCTCCTCCAGCACACAAAACTGAGTCAGAATACAGCTACAATTTATTTTGAAAGCAGCAGTTTTCAATCCATTGCAAGTTTTCAACTTATGCCTTCCCAGGAATTGAGGATGTTAGATATGGGAACGGCTTCTCAAACAGACCTCTGCTCCCATGCCAGGCGAAAGAGAGAGTTGGCTGCAGAGACCATCCTGTCTCGGTATTCCAGTTCCGTGTGATTTCCAGATGGGACATCTTGGAGACCGTATGTAAGGCCCCAGCAGCAAGCTGCAATCACCCCTGTGGAGTCACTATCCCCTGGACGACAAGAGAAACATACAGAAAAAAGAAAAGATTATGAGTGGCTGTGATGCATTCCCTGATGCTTCCCCAGACGTCTCTCCAGATGCTAGTTCAGACAAGGATGAGCTAGCAGCAAAGAGCCATGAGTCAGGAGTGGAGGGGCTAAACACAGGAATAGCCGGACAAGCAAGCAGCCGGCTGAATTAGAGACAGGAGAGGCATAGCTGCAGATAGGAAGCGCGGAAGCTTTGGGTAGAGAGGGCACCCAACTGGTTAGTGGAGATTAAGAAGAACTACCTCCTCCTCTAGATCAGATAACACACAGGGCTAAGAGAAGGCAGGCACAAAGGTCATCTAGGTTACTCATGAGGAGGCAGTCTTCCGCTCTTGATGAAAAGAAAAACTGCACCAGGAGCAGTTATTTAGCTCAGTAAGGGGAATGAAATGATGCTGGGAACAACACGTCTATTTCCTTGCTGTGTGTTCTTGACATGCCCTTTGCCCCGGGGATTTGCCTTGGCCTTGTCTTTGCCCTGGGGACTTGCTTTGTTTCGTCTTTGCCTTAGGGATTTGTTTTTGCCTAGTGGACTGGACTTGCCTTGGCCTTGAGGACTAGCGTTAGCTTCTTGTGAGTAGCCTCTGGAACCCTTCGGGATTGAGCTGGTGCTGGCACAAAGGAATACTAATTCAGGCTCGGAAGCCTTAATAAGGACTCGTAACACCTGTGGTGTGTGTGTGTGTGTGCGTATGTGATTGGAACAGAACAGTGTGAGTCAGTTCTGGGATCAAGCATTTTACAGGGGAGGTTGCCACTCACCACCATGGAACATGGACCGTCCACAGAGCTCCTCCCAGCTGCTCCCAGCACCCAAGAGGGCATCATAGGCAATCATAGGGGCATCGTGGCCGCTCCGCCCAGCCCACCCATCCAGGCTGAAGGTTTTGTAGATGACATCTCGCTCGGCAGGACCGTAGGCAGGAGGAAATCTAGCTGGGCCCCGACCATCAGTGAGACCCCGTTCTGAGAGGTACCTAGATGTGGGATAATTCAGTTACATTTATTTATTCTAGTTATATAGCTGTCTACCTCACAAAGAGGGGTCCTGAGAGGATGGCATAGTGCTGAAAAACAAAGTAAACAAAAGGACAAAGCACAGCACAATATAGCATGAACAGTAAAACATAATCCAATCTTCCCCCCAAAGTGCTTTTTCAAACGGCATCTGTACTCTTTTTTTTTTCCTGGCAGAAGTTCCTTGGCTGTAGCAGATTCCTTGAACTCTGCTACAGATTCTCCACAGTTCTAGAAACCTCCCTGGGAAAAGGGGCAGCTTTGGAAATCAACTCTTTTGCTCCTCTGAGCTGGATGCTCTCAGACTGCAAGGAGGAGGGGGAGGGGGAGGGGGAGGAAGGAGAAGGAGAAGGGAAAAAAAGAACTGCTCCGCTGGAGCGAAGCAACTCTGCAAGTTCACTGTCGGAGAACCAGCCATTCAAAACAGACAATAAAGAGTGCCATTGTTTCTTAAACACTAGTTTTCCCGCATATTTATCTTTCATCCTAAAAAAAAGGCATCCTCTGGCTCCACTTGCCTTGTGAAAAAGCACTTTGGGACAACCATGGCATGGATATAACTGAGAATCTCCACAGACATAATCCAATCTTCAAATCATTCTCAAGCGGACTTTTAACCTCTGGCCCAATATTTGTGTGTGTGTGTGTGTGTGTGTGTGTGTGTGTGTGTGTGTGTGTGT
>NW_020769361.1:1122134-1194938 GCF_900518735.1 Pseudonaja textilis
CTATCTATCTATCTATCTATCTATCTATCTATCTATCTATCTATCTAATCTAATCTACCTAATCTATCTGTCTGTCTGTCTATGTAGTCTGTCTGTCTATCTATCTGCCTACCTACCTACTTACCTATCTAATCTATCTATCTATCTATCTATCTATCTATCTATCTATCTATCTATCTATCTATCTTGTCTGTCTGTCTGTCTTTCTGTCTGCCTGCCTGTCTGCCTACCTACCTACCTAATCTATCTAATCTGTCTGTCTGTCTGTCTATGTAGTCTGTCTATCTATCTGCCTACCTACCTACTTACCTATCTAATCTATCTATCTATCTATCTATCTATCTATCTATCTATCTATCTATCTATCTATCTATCTATCTATCTATCTATCTATCTATCTATCTATCTATCTATCTATCTTGTCTGTCTGTCTGCCAGCCTGCCTGCCTGCCTGCCTGCCTACCTACCTACCTCTCTATCTATCTATCTATCTATCTATCTATCTATCTATCTATCTATCTATCTATCTATCTAATCTAATCTAATCTAATCTATCACATTTCTGATCTGCTCATCTCCTATTCTATTGCTTCCAGCTTTAATCAAAAGCCCTGAACTCCTTGTTCCCTCTCTTGCCCCAACTACTTACCATTCCCATTTCTCTTGGAAATAGGACCAAGCTGCTACATTGGCTTCAGTCTCAATCCCAGCAGCCTGGATGTATTCCAGGGCGAGGGGCAGAGTCTTCAGCAACCCAGGACCCCAGAGCTCAAGGGGCAGTCCCCGGACAGCATATGCAGTGAAGAGGGCTGAAGCCAGAGATCCCAGATAGCCTAAACAGAGGAAGTAGAGAAAGGACATACCTTTCAGGACTCTATAGACCCCCACTTTCCCCCTTTTTATTCAATTACTGAAATTTACCCCAAGCTTCCAAAGGTAAGGCCTGTATAACAACTTTGTTCAATGACCAGCCAAACATGCAACACAAAAGTAAAATCAAACAGGTGAAATAAAATATGAACATAACAAGGGTCTCTGTAATAAAAGGGTAACATAGGTTACTATGATTATGTGCTGTCGAATTGTTTTCCACTTCTAGTGGCCACATAGATAAGAGCAGGTAAGTGTTGGCTTGTTGGCTTTGATAATGGGTGTGTCAAGATGTTTCACAAAAAATCCTAGCACCAAACGAGTAAGGAGAGAATGGGAAACAGACAATATAGCTAAGCTCATCCCCAAAGGATTTTCATAGGACAAGAAATTTCACAGAAACTATACTATGTTTCTGTGCTGGTATGTTAATTAATAGTGCAAGTGTAAACAGTGCATCTAAAATATTACAATCTATGGAGTAAAATACATATTTTACTATATGCTAACATGCATAACTACCGCAGCACCATTTAAGGGTGTCCTGACATATCGGAGCAGCTCTGTAGCAGACAAAAAAGCTCTACAGAGAATCATTAAAACTGCCCAGAATATCATTGGGCTCCAGCTACCAGCCCTGGATGACATCTTCGCATCTCACTATTTGAGGAAGATGCACAACGTTCTCAGAATCTCTTCCCATCCTGTTTACAATCTTTATGAATTGTTGCTTTCTGGCAGAAGATACAGAACAATTGAAACTCGGACCACACATTTTCCGAATAGTTTTTATCCCAGAGCTATAATTGCACTTAACAATGAACTTAAATATCACCATCAGTGAGCTGTTGGACAATATTACTTGGTATGTTATATGGATATTACTTGGTCTGTTTTTAGGAGGCGGGGAATTTAGGCGGGTGGGGAGGTGTTTGGGGATTGTCATTTGTGTGTGCATGTTGAGACTGGTCTCTGGGTGTTATGTGAATTTCGTTGTATGTATACTGTGTATATACATACAATGACACTAAAGAATTCAATTCAATTCAACATTGCCTAAAACAAGAAAACTAAGATATAATAAAGCTGAATTGATCATTCTGGTCTATGACTATAATAAAAACTGATTGATTGAAAGCTAAATTGATGAATAAAACAAAAGCACTTATTCCTGAGACCAAGTTTGCCTTATTTTCATTGTGGCAACACAGAGTTTGGCTACTGCACAAGTGAAGGAGGGTTTCAAATTTCTAAAAGAAGATTCACATAGAAATTGTCTGGTTTTCCTAGGATTTTACATATTAGGAACAGGCTCAAACAGAATTTTTCAAACAATAATTTGGGGGAAAGTGGCTTGGCCCTATTTATTTTAGAAATCCCATTCAGATTACACCAGTGAAGATAGGAAAAATATATATTATTCAGTATTTGTGATATCATCAACACAATAACAATCACTTGTGTTTAGCAACACCAAATTTCAGAAAATTCCAACAACACATCAATCTACACCTCAAAAAAGCCAATTGTATTGCTTTAGACTCTACCACTACATTCTGCTTTATGGAAAGATGCCTGCTCAACCAGTGGTGGGATTCAATTTTTTTTACTACCGGTTCTGTGGGCGTGGCCTGATGGGTGTGGTAGGGGAAGGATACTGTAAAATCTCCAGTCAGAGGTGGTATTTGCTGGTTCTCTGAACTACTCAAAATTTCTACTACCGGTTTTCCAGAAATGGTCAGAACCTGCTGAATACCACCTCTGCGCTCAACCTGTGTTACTACTGCAGGCCCAACCACAGGGCAATTTTTCTGTATTGTAGAAAAGCTGCCCAGCATAAATATAATCTTGTTTTATTTTTCCTTTCCTTAAGCCTTGAGATCGGTCAGTCATGCAACAATGGCCCCATATGTCTTTTTACCTGTGGGGTGGTGATGTGTCATTCTTCCACTTTCTATGCTGACTTGGATCAAGGTGTTGAGATCAGAAGGATGAGGATACCTGGAGGAGATATTGGCTGGGAATCAGGATGATCTTGTGTTGACTTTTGATCATTCTGCTATCGCTACTTTGCATGTATTTTCTTCTCCTGCATGTATTACCTAAGCCCAATGCACATGGACCTCATAGCTGCACCACAACCGGTTGCGTTAGAGTTGAAGGGAATGTGATATCCACCTGGCTCTCCTGGATGTAACTGAGATGTTCCTAGAAGGAAGTGGAGGGGGGGGGAGGAATAGCACACTGAAAAGTTTATTGGCCAAATGACATTGGATTTTCAGTTAGACATCCTTTGTCCTCAAAGTATTCATTTAAAAAACAAAACAGTAAAGGTTTTGGTACAAAGTGGAAGATTTGTGTATGACTACCTTGAAACAATAGAAAATACTTGTAGCTCGGGTTTTTGATTTTGGCAGTGGTTTGCTCCCTAAGCTTGTTTCAATTTAGTTTCTGAACATTTTGTTACCAGATTAGGTCAGGTAACATCATCAGCAAGATTTTCTTGTCCTGTACTCCTTAGCTTATAAATAACTTGTGTTCCAGCTTGGTCAGTTGGTTGTGTGATTGGTTGTTCGTTTGGAGCTATATTTAAATTTTGAGCAGCTGATTGGTTCTCTTATTGATTGGTCGTTCAAATGGTCTAGTTTCTTACATATTCATATAAGCATATTGATTTAGAATGATCCAGGGAAGAAAGAAGGAATAAATTTGTAAGGCAGAAAATAAGAGGAAAGTGTGAGAAATTCAAAATAAATCCAGAGTTTGTTTGCCACAAGATCACATTGAACAGTCTTTTTCAACCTTGGCAACTTCAAGATAGCTGGACTTCAGTTCCAAGAATTCACTAACCAGACATGCTGTTGAATTCCAGGAGCTGAAGTCAAAACATCTTAATGTTGCTAAGGTTGAAAAATAATGGGGTAGGAAGAAACACTGATAGGTTTCAAGATTCTGTTATTCTATTTTACTACAACAAAGAGCAACCCTGGAATTTTGAACATGCCTTCTTACAGCTGCTAGTTTTGTAACTTTAATGCAACATAATGAATAGTGGCATTTACAATGTGAAGATAGTAAGTGTGGTCTGTCTGTCAGAACTGAACTTTCCAAGTTGTTAAGTGAATCCTGTTTTCTCCCTTGTGTTTGCTTGTTGGAAGCCAGCTGGGAAAGTCACAAATGGCAATCACATGACCCTGGGATGCTGCAACTGTCATAAATACATGCTGGTTGCCAAATGCCTGGATTTTGATCATATGACTGGTATAAATATGAGGGCCATATCACGCTTTTCAGTGATCTTGTAACTTTGAACAATCATTAAATGAATGGTTTTAAGTCAAGGACTACCTGTACTTAAAACATACAAAAATAAATAAGTTGTGTGTTACCCATAATACTGGTGGGTCCAGGTTTTCTTCCCTCCATATCTTTCATGGCCTCTACATAGCACCTTGCCAGCTCCTGGAACAAGGGTTCCCCAGTCTTCCCTATGCAAAAAAGATGGGAAACACAAGAGAACCATTTTTATTTTCAAATCTGAAATTACAATCTACTTTGCTCTTGTCCTTCTGCTCTGGGAAGGACTTCTTTTGATTCAGTTTATCTCCAATAGAAACTCATTCAAAACTCCTATATGCAGGGATCTTCTGAAGGATCCCTTTTCCTCTAATATTTTTCTTGCTGACTATGCTGATTGTAGAGATAAAACTTGGGCAACCAAACTTTACTGCATCCAATTAGGAAAGGTTGTTGAGAAAAACATTTGTGTTATCACTGCTAAGAATATGAGCCTTCATACCTCAACACCATCTTGAATCACCCACCTCAAGAATGTGAGTATCCAAAAATGATGTGAGCTACCCAGAGACACAAATGTTGAGACACAGCTATACAAAATTGAATAAAGAACTAAAAAAATGAAATCATTCTATAATCCCAAAATCTAAATTCAGAAGGCTTATAGCACTAGTTGCAAGCCAGCATCCTAGAAATGTCTGTTTATGTCCTATAATCCAGATTCATCTCAGGTAGCTACTGTTCCTGTTGATTTCATGACTGTTTTGACTAATTGGTAACAGAACAGGAGTAGTCTGCCACTATTATCTTTGACTTCCAGTCATCTAGGTCAGTGGTCACCAACTTTTGCAGCTTGGCAGCCCAGCTGGGGGGGAGGGGAAGTGGGCTGGCATGCACATGTGCCCAGCTTGACTTGCATGAGCATACATACATGCACACACAAGATGACTGCAAGTCAAGCTGCATGCATGCACCTGTGTTTGCTGGCCTACTGCCTGTTTGCAAATAGGCCACAGCCCACCAGTGGGCTGCGGCCTGAGAGTTGGGGACCCTGATTTAGTCAGTAGTTCTCAACCTCAGCAATTTTAAAAAGGGTGAACTTCGACTCCCAGAATTCCCCTGCTGGCTGGGGAATTCTGGGAATTGAAGTCCACCCATGTCAAAGTAGCTGAGGTTAAGAAACACTAATCTAAGCTATAACCCTAGTATTTCCTGCTATTTGCCTAGCTGAGTACTAACAAGCTTGGATGCTGCTTAATTTTTATAACATCAAGCAAGAATTTAAAATGGTGACCTATTGCCGTTGCTGGTTAAAAAGCTGGATAAGTCCTGCAGGGCCCTCTAAGCTAGGAGACAGATGCACCTGGTAACATTTTACCAAGACTATTTAATAAATTGTATAAACCACCAACTCCTATAAAGCACCACATGAGAGAAGTATTATTTGGGGACGGGAACCAAAATTTGCAAAACAAGACCACAAGGCTTCTCATTGCTTCCAAATGCTCACCTGTGGCAAGGGCCTCAGCAGTTGCCAGGTGCAGCACAGTGTCATCGCTGACTGGCCAATCTGGAAGGGCTACATGGATCTTGCCAAGTCCCCCCATTTCCTGCAGCTCTTGGTGAATCTGGGGTCCCGAAGTACAGTATTCCCAGCGCTGGTTGCGATATCCAAGGGCATCACCAGCTCCAGAGAGCACCATGGCTGCATGATAGTCTTCTTGGGAGGGAGTACGGTAGCTGCAGGAAAAAAAAATATATTACAAAAGGCAGTACCCCTACCCTGTGTAAAACCTTCCCATGCATGTATTGCAAAATATTGAAATGTATTAAAAATATCCTTCTGAAACCTGCAATTTCTATTAATTCGCTAGGATCTATTTGCTGAAGTTGCATACCCCCTCCTGTGTCCCCAACTGAACTGGCTAGTCCTTAGGAAGGGGCACATTTAGTAGAATTAGTATTTTGAAACCAGCATGTCATGAAATAAGATTGCACCAGGGTTAACCTGAAATTCACATGCACAAACTAAAAATTATAATTTGCATTAAAACGATTCTATGTTGTCATCAGACTGATATTTTAGCAGTCACACATCAGAGTAATAAAAATAGAAGTTATACAAGGAGGCTTAGACATGAATTGAAAGTGTGCTATTTCTCAGAGGAATATAGGTAGTTTTGACATATATCACCACAATTGGGACCAGAATTCCCATTGCCAAGCAAGGCAGTTGTTAAACGAATTGAATCCAATTTTATTTTATTTTATTTTTGTCATAGTTCAGTGAATTTACTGTACTTGTTATGTGAATCACATGATTGTTAAGCAAATCTGGCCATTGACTTGCTTGGGGGAAGCCTGCAGGGAAAGGCCACAAATTGTGATCACATGACCTCAGGATGCTGCAATCATTGTCAATACACACCAGTTGCCAAAAATCCAAATTTTGATCACGTGATGGTAGGATTGTTGTGAAAGTTATAAGTGCAAAGACTGGTTGTAAGTCATCCTTTTCACTACCACTGTAAATTTGAACAGCCACTAAACAAATGGCTCTAAGTTAAGGGATACCTGAAGTAACTTTCCAGTATGAATCTAAATAGCTAATTTTATGGTTGATCTCTGAAAGCTGCATAAAAACACCCTCCAAATCAAGATCCTGTAACAGCAAAACCACATTGTGGTATTTCTGCCAAAGGGCGCATTCCATCAAACAACCAGCAGACAAGCTCAATTTAAGGAAGATTTTTGGAGTAAGTTTGAAATCTGGAAAGTTTGCAGCTGCGATTTTTATGGAAACCCACAGAAGAGAAAGACCACTGAAAAGCGTGGGATTAAAAAGGAGCTCCGTTCTACTGATGTACACCGCCGCTTTCCAAGGCCTAATGTGGCTATTATTGAGATGCCGCTGTATTACATCTATTACGGTTAGCGAGTTCCCTAAAAGCAAGAATGCTACCCGCTGCAGAAAGCGATCTGAAGCTGGTGATACTGCTGCGGTCTGAGAGCCGCGATATTAGCCGTTTAGCTTAGCCGTTAGCGGATTCTCACGCCCTTTCTCCCTAATACACCCGAAAGAACCGCGCTGCAAAAAAGGTAAGGAAACGCAAGGAGAGGAACCAAGTGAGAAGGTAAAAAGGAGCATCTGGAGGACGACGTGCTCCTTAAATCAACTGCCCTGCAGATGACTAAGAAAGCCACAGCAATCCAATACACTGGCATGTTTGTAGAATTCTTTATTGGCCAAGTGTGATTGGACACACAAGGAATTTGTCTCCAGTGCATAAGCTCTCAGAGTACATACAAGCAACAAATGATAAATCATGATAAACACAACCGTCATAAATCATAAGATGCAACGCAGTGATTCTCATAGGACACTAAATAAGCAATTAACATGAATCTGATAATTAACGGTTAATTATTGATTATTAATAGGCGAAGTAGAGTGGGTGCGAGCAACCGCTTACGATCCATCCATGACTGCGGGGAGGGGAGGGGCACTTGCTCCGTCTTCGTCCGTCCAACTTTGAAAAACCACTCGCCACAACGACGGGCTGCTCGTCCAATGGGAGGACTTTAAACGGAAAGAGGCTACAAATCCTCTCCCCGCCCCACCTCAACCATGTCCGGCCTGCCCGACCCCCTCCCGCCCTCTGGGAGCGCTTTGCTGAGATTTCAAGTCGCTGCCCGGAAGGTTTTCCGTTTATAACGCCATTGATTTTCGCATTATGTAAAATGGACGTACGGAGAAGTGGCTCAGGGGGTCGGTTTCCTATCAGATCTCTGGGGATTTCTAGATTCCACAGGCTGTTTGCAGAGGAGAGGCTAAATCAAACTCAGCAGCTTTAAAGTACAGAATGGAACAGAACAGAATAGAACGGAACAGAATAGAATTCTTTATTGGCGAAGTGTGATTGGAGACACAAGGAATTTGTCTTGGTTTAAATGCTCTCAGTAGTCCTTGACTTACAACAGTTCATTTAGGAATGATTCAAAGTTACAATGGCAATGGAAAGAGTGGCTTATGACCATTTTTCACACTTGAAACCATTGTAGTTACAGGATCAAAATCTGGATGTGTGGCAACTGACTCATATTTATGACAGTTGCAGTGCCCCAGGATCATGTGGTTGCCTTTTGAGACCTTCTGACAAGCAAAGTCAGAAACCAGATTCACTTAACGGTGTTACTAATTTAACCACTGCACTCAACAACTGTGGCAAGAAAGGTGGTAAGGAGAGAGGGCAAAACTCACTTAACAAACGTCTCGGTTAGCAACAGAAATTTTGGGCTCAATTGCGGCCGTAAGTCGAGGACTACGTGTATGGATTTCGGCTTCCAGAATTCTCCAACCAGCATGCTGGGTGGGGAATTCTGGGAGTTGAAGTCCACACAACTAAAAGTGGCTGAGGTTGAGGTATACTGGTTTTAAATCACCAGGAAGGAGGGGGCCGTGTTTAGATTGTGCTTCATAGAACTGCAGAGTGCAGAGATAATTTGGTGGAATTGTGGGAGAATTCTTTTCAATGCAGATGGTTTTCTGTCACTAGAGCTTTGCCTCCTGATCAGGAGTTTGGGATCTTTTCTTTTGTAATTAATAGGTCTTGTGGCCTGAAAATGTTTGGAAATTCCTAGTCTAGATTGCTCATCCCTCTTCATTGTGAGTATGTATTGGGGAGGAAAAATGAATAATCTTAATTTATGGTGTGCCAGTTCCTTTGGCAACCCCTTTTCTGTATATGACATTCAATATCTGGATTCCAGTTGATTATACATACACAAAGTAAAGCCTGGTGCAAAGGCTACTCAATAAAAACCTTAATCCTGCCACACCAGTGTTTCTCCACCTTGGCAATTTTGAGATGTCTGGACTTCAACTCCCAGAATTTTCTATTCAACATGATGGCTAGGGAATTCTGGGAGTTGGTCCACATGGCAACTTGAGAAACTTTGGGCTACTAGATCATAAGTACATAAAATGTGCGCGGGGTGGGGTGGGAATAATGGTCAACCACTGCATTGCTTCAAGGGAGAATTTCATTTCCACAGTTCTCAGCTGCCTTTTGGTTGGTTGGGTTTCAAAGGACATTCTCTGCTCCTAGTGTTAGCCGGATCTCCAGCATGGGTTTTTGCAGAGTGCTTGCTATCGGCTGCCATAGAAATAGGGAGAGGAGCATGGGCATTTGGGATGGGGAAGCGAGCTGATCTGCAATAATCCCATGAGATCTGGAAGGGAGGTTTGTACTTACGGATTATGGTGCTGCTGAGTTTTTAATACTCTGTCAAGGCCAGCCAT
Source organism: Pseudonaja textilis (assembly GCF_900518735.1). The sequence continues at coordinate 1,131,604 of NW_020769361.1, forward strand.
CCTGAGACTCAAGATGTGAAAAATATCTGAAAAGCTTTCCCATAACATCATACTGGATGTTGATTGGACTCTCAGCTCTGGACCCTGGGGGAGAGGTATTTGGGGTGACTTTCAGTGTGTAACGTTCGTGCATTTTGAATCAGATCTTGCCTTGCTTTCACTATGTCAAATTTAGTAAAAAATACCTCTTCTCTACTTCAGTGGAGCTGGGGTTTTCTTTCTTGAGTTTTGAATGGAGACAGGCCTAACACCTAGTCTAATCACTCTATGCTTAACATAGAGGTCCACTGGAAACAATACATTAAGCCATAATAAGTTTTGCCTGTTGCCCAAACCCAGCCATTGTGAATTGCAAATCATAATTTATTGTTTAGCAACCCAGCCAGTTATAAAATATGGTATCCAGTCACAGAAAGAATTGGCTGGTTCCAAACTCCACCCAATTGGCCAGCCTGTTTAACAATGGTTTATTGAACCAGTCAAAATGGCACATTTCACTTAATGCTTCAACTTAAAAAGTTCTCGACTTTGTTTCGACAAAGTGTGTTGACTTATCTGAGCTTAGAGTAAACACTGTTAAGATTTACAGTAAAGGGGTTGGATACAATTTTGTAGGAAGCTTCTTCTACCTTAGCACATAATTCTTTTTCGGTCTTTAATGCCACCATTGTTCATAATCTGTTGTCTTTAGAATGTTAGCATTATTTGTTTCCCATCTAAGAATTCTGCCCTGAAATTTGAGGTATAATAGGAAAAAAAGGCTTACTCTCTGAGAAGAGATCATTTACCTCTTCTACTGAGCAACAGCAGTGTTTCACCATTTGATGCCTTATAAATGCTTTGGGCTGCATTTGCTATATTGGACCTGCTAGTATCACAATAAAAAGAGTTGTAGCCCCAAACATCCAGGATACAGCCTCAGTATAATGCAAATTATGTTTTCTGCCTTATGAATTGTTGCATCAAGTGTTAAAAGGACAATTGCTGTGCAGCGCCCCATATGCATCCCCTCCTGCCCAATATCCAGGGAAACCACCTGCTTCGAATACAGTCAACTTGTTTCTCCCATCAGATCCCTGAGAACTCCTGTTATAAGGTTGCTACTTCATTCTCCCTATACAGAGGTCTCCAAACTTGGCAACTTTAAGACTTGTGGACTTCAACCCCCATGCATGGCTGGCTGAGGAATTCTGGGAGTTGAAGTCCACAGGTTTTAAAAGTTGCCAAAGAGAAACTAATCCACCCAGGATCTACACCAGTGTTTCTCGATCTTAGCAACTTTAAGATGTTAAACTGAGGACTCCTCAGCCAGCATACTGGCATGCAAATACTTTAATCATATCCAATGTGCATAATTTATCTACATAATTTAACCATGGGGGAAAAATAATTTGGCTTAATAGTATCCTTTTGAAGTTACATTACTACTGAAAAAATGATGACCCAGTCCTCACACTTACAGTATGTCTGTCATAGCTTCCCTATGCTCATCTGATCAAAATTCAGATGCTTGGCAATCAGTATTTACAACGCTTGGAACATCTGGGGTCAGGTGGTCACGATTTGTGACTTCCCAGCTGGTTTTCAACAAGGAAAGTCAATGGGGGGGGGGGGGGAGACTGGATTCACTTAACAAATGCATGGTTCACTTAACAACTGCAGGGATTCATTGTGGTAAAAAAGATAATAACATTGGCATGATTCCTTTAATAACCACCTTAGCAACAGAACTTCTAGTCCCAATTATGGTTGTAAGTTAATGATTTACTCTCCTGATGTGTGCAAACATTGTGAGACCGTTTTTAAAAAGCACGGCTATGCACATTCTGAATCCTAGTTTGGACTCCAGTCTGGATTTCTGTACAGCTAATGATTTGTCAGCTACTGAAATCCTGTCACAGAACTATAATGGCTGCAAGTTTCCCTTTAATGGAATGGAGACAGGCAGAGGAATGGCGTTGAATCCAGTCTAAGTATGAGGAGGTGTAAAAATAGTTAGGGCAAGGGCTGTTGGGAAACAGCATTAGAACATTTTGTGGGAATCTGCTTGGCAAGCTCCCGAAGGTTTGCTCCAAGTTGTTTCAAACACTTTTGACATTTGATCTAGTTTGTTTAGGACACTTGAACAGCCAAGGCATTTGGGGGTGGGGGGGCGTTGGGAGAGGTGAAAATAAATGTTCTGAATTATTGTTTGTTGAATGCTATGGAACACTCAAGAATTAATGCGGAGTGTTAAGACTAGAGATCTATTTATTTATTACATTTTTATGCCTCCCATCTCACTATCGAGTTATTTAAAGGTAAGAGAAAATAGGAGCCACTTCTGCATTCCATCTTGAAAGGCCAAATGTCAAATCAATGCTTACTAAGTAAGGATTGGCAAATCTACTGTCCCTCCTCTGGATCATGCTGAGCTGGTTAATCTGGAGAGACGCTGGTGGGTTTCCAAAAATAATATATTGGTCACAAAACAGCTTGATTGGTTACCAGAGAAGGAACAGCGTTTTCCAGAATCCACTTTTTAGGCTTTTTAAAATATAAAGCACAGAACTCCTCCTTCCCTCCTTCCCCTGGTTTCCAGCTTTCTGACCAAGAATATGCAAGCTCACTTCCCTGATGTACAATACAAGTAGTCCTTGACTTACAACCGTTACTTTGGTGACCATTGGAAGTTATATCACTGAAAAAAGTGACTTATGACCATTTTTTCACATTTTTAACCACTGCAGCATCTCCATGGTCAAATGCTTGGTAACTGATTTATATTTATGATGGTTGCAGTGTCCCTGGGTCATGTGATCACCTTTTGCGACCTTCAGCCAAGCAAAGTCAATGGGGAAGCTGGATTCACTTAATAACCATGTTACTAACTTAATAATTGTAGTGATTCATTTAATAACTGCGGCAAGAAAAGGTTGTAAAATGGGGCAAAACTCACAAAAACTGTCTGCCTTAGCAGCAGGAATTTTGGGCTCAGCTGAAGCCATAAGTTGAGGACTTCTTATATAGTTTTGGCAAATAGGTGACACAGCACCTGTGAATGCTGGAGTTTTCCACATCAACCTGTGAAAATGGAGAGGGATGCATTTTGCATTTCCGTTCCCCAGTTCTTCCTAGATCAGCCTGATCTCTTTTCTGTATGTGGTTGCCATATCATCTTCAACTCCACCAACTGGTTTGAAGCTAAGAAACTGCTAAAGGTCCACATACAAAAAATGTGCATTTCAATTGAATGTCATCTCCAGCTGCAGTTTCCATCTAGGAAAGACAGTTTATCAAGTGGCCAAGAAGCATAAAGTAAATGAACGAGACAGCTGTTAAGCCCTCTATGGAGTTCTAGAAGTGAGGAACAAGATCAAGAGGTCTCTGGTGCTGTTTTCCTGAAGCAAATGGCATTGAGAGGAGAACCGCTGCCTGTTTCTGTATCTCACAGCTCACACTAACCCAGAAGTAGGGAATGATGGCCACTTTTATGATGTGTGGATCTTCAATTCCCAAAATATCTGAGCCAGCTCATCCCCCTTTTCTGCTCTAACCCTTTTCATTAGTCAGACAAGTCAGGGAATTAAGGGGAAGGAGAAAAAATGATGTCAGGGTCATTACCTCATGAAAGGGAGAGAGAGAGAGAAAAGCAGCAAGCATGCTGTAACGGAAGAAAGAGTTGAGACAGAATTTGAGAGAGCAAGAGAAGAGAAACTGCTAAATATGGAGCACCTTTATATAGGGAAGTTCCCAACGGGCCACTTCACAAGGTCTCATCAGCCTGGAGAGCACAACTGGATAATATGTGATGGTGACATACAAAATAGGCGACCGACTTACTGGGTTAATACAGCACAATTGTTGCATTTACATAATATGCTATGCCAAAGATATGTATTATATTATAGTTATTATGGTGACCTAGTCTCTCAAAAGGCATCCTTTTTCTAGCTTTATTTTGTGCTTTATGCAAACTCTAGATCAAATTATTTAAGTTTTTCAAATCTGCTGCTGAAATAGAATCATAGCTCAGGAATGCGTAACTTTACCTAAACACAAATCCAACTATATATACTTCTCCTTTCAATAATCCCATGGCCTGGAAAAAAACACAGGTTCAATTATTGAATGTTGCAAAGATATGAAAATTGATGCTTAACTATGCCCTACCCAGTACGCAATTACTGGGCTATATGGACTACTATCCAGAGGATGCAGCTATTTATGTATTTACAAATAAGGCAAACATTATAAAATACATTGTATGTCTCATTGTCACATCTACCTATTTAATAACACTACTGTCTCTCTGAGAAAAAAATGGCACACAATACTTCATTTTTAACGCAACTAATCATAGGAGGTATTCATCAGGTTCTGACCAGTTGTGGAGAACCGGTAGCGGAAATTTTGAGTAGCTCGGAGAACCGTAAATACTGACTCTGACTGAAGATTTTACAGTATCCTTCCCCTGGCAGCTCACCAAGCCATGCCCACAGAACCAGTAGTAAAAAAATTTGAATCCCACCACTGCAACTAATGTTTAAGGGCTTGTTCTGCTACATCTCTTAATCACCAAGACTTGTTTGCTCAGTTGATCACATTGATCTTTGTTATCATCTAATACAGGGGTCCCCAACCACCGGGCCGCGGACCGGTACCGGTCCATGGAACATTTCCTAACGGGCCGCCGGTTTGCTGGGCGCCGCCATCTTGTTTGACGAGAAAGTGCTTCCGGGTGAGCTTTTCCAGTTGGAAAGCGGCGTTTGAAGGAATCCTCGCACCTTAGTTTCATCGAAGGGGGGGTTTCGAATGAAACTAAGGCACGAGGATTCTTTCAGCACCCAAGGCAAGGCGAGCCGAGCGACCGTCCCAAAGCCGTCCCAAAGCGAAGCCCATCGACAGAGGCACAAAGGAGGGGTTGAAGGTGGCGGGGAGAAGCGGGGGATGGCTGGCTGGCCAGTCGCTCGGCTCGCCTTGCCTTGTCATGCGTGCTGATGCTGGTACCGGGCCGCAGATCATTTTGTGATGCCGGTACCGGGCCGTGGCACAAAAAAGATTGGGGGCCACTGATCTAATAGACTAATCCAGACTTCTCTGCATTCCCTGGATCAATTATCTCTCAAATAGAAATGATGGTGAAATTCTTGGTTCTTTATTAGTCAACCAAACTTAAAAGCAAAATTGAATTGCTTTGGGAAAAGTCCATCAAAATACTGCTACTGATAATTGGGAGAAATTCTCAGGATGTGTCATCCAAAGTGCAAGGGAGAAAACTTAGGATATGACAAAATTGGAAGTTGTTCAGGAGAAGGTGTTCTGAGTGGTGATCCATCCTTTGCGAAGATTAATAGATCCCCCAATGCAAAACTGATCCTTTGAAATCCTCTTTTCAACCTAGGAAGAAGAAGAAAAAAAGAAATGATACTTTAGACTGCATACAGCGGGATTTGTAACCTTTTCAGCAACAGACATCCTCACAGGCTTTAGAAGAATGACCCAATTTTAGAGATTACAATCATTTTTAGTTAATTTTGTAAAATACAGAGGTCAACATGCATAACCTAATAGTATTACAAGCACCTTCTTACAAGCACTGGGCAGCCTATTCATATTCGGTATTGTAGTACTTCCCTCATTATTACAAATATAGTAGAAATATATTAATTAATTAATTAATTATTAAATTTATATACTGCCCAGCTTGCTATCTGGGGCAACTCTAGGCTGCTTAGTTTAAAAAATAATACTGCTGGGATTAATACCAACTATTATTTGCTACCACAGTTCAAGTCTTATTTACTTCAATCCCCTTCCCAGGGTCTAGATACCTCAAAGTCCAAAACAGACATTTTCATAGTCTGGAACATCATCTTCACTTTCCTGATCACTAGTGCCAACTACTGGAATATGAGAAACAATGAAGTATGTTAAAGTGTGTACATATCTACACATATATTTTTAATACTCTGGGGGATAACTGGTTAATGAGAGACTAAACCAGAAGTCAGTAACTCCTGGCCCAAGACCACAAGTGGCTTTCTAGGTCATTTGCTTCTGCCTGTCACAGTGATTTATCACTTTCTCCTGATTTAATGTTGCAAACAACAAAAGACCATTTCTGTAAAGCCTGATGGTCATAGAGTTGTCTCTGGCTTAGAAGACTCTGAGAAAACTCTAGTATTATGGACATAGAAGTACAGCCATTCCAAAAATCAATAGCAGCTGCAATGTAACTCAAAAGGGGATTTACAAATAAGGAAGAACTTTTATTTTCCTTTTATTTTATTTTCCCATAGGTCTTGTGAAACAGCTTGCAGGAGAAGCTCACAGGATACCATACATTTCCCTGGATAAGAATAAGACACCCTCTCCAACCTGCCATTCAGTATGGCATGCAATGTTGGAGCTAAAAAGGCTGTTCTTTTTACTGACGGGCTAAAGGAAACGAATGCACTGCTGAGAATAAGGACTTCCCTTGCACATCCTTTCAGCTTCCCTCACTCACCAAAACAAGGATCTAGTACGATCGGTTCCGGCTCTAGTACGTTCACATATTCACCTTTGCAGGAGAAAGGAAAAATAAAAAAGGATGACATTAAATCCCATATCAATGTCAGTAGAGGACAACAGCTTTCCCCATGTAGGTCCCCATGATTTGCTGAAAAAGCTGGAATAAATCTTGCAGGCAAAATAACTATAGTTATTTTATAATATTTTGCTTTCTTTTCCCTTTTATCAGCTGCTCCTGCCTTACACCTATGTGATTCATTAGAAAGGCTTGGGTGGAGAACCGAAATAAAACAGGAATCAATCAGGAGACACACACAAAAACATTTCCAGCAATGACTGGGCTCATTCACACATTCAGACTGAATCAGGGTTTCTTTTGATTGTGGGTTATTGAATATACCACTGCTAGCTAGGTTCAGTCAACGTAATAATGAATTCACAGTTTAGAAATTATGATAATTATAATTCAAAAGACCTGGGAGGCAGGTGGTAGGGCAAAAATTAGGAACTGCTTTCCCTAGGAAATTCATTGCATCTCTATTTAATTCGATATTTTTGAGATGTCTATGAGATTCACCATAATAATATTTCAAAATGTACATTTTTGTATATAAATGAGTTATTGCAAGTATAACATGGAACTTATTTTAATGTTTTATGTTTAAAGTGAGAGAGCTGTTTCTATAGCTTTTTCTATGAGACACAGTGGCGCAGTAGTTAGAGTGCAGTATTGTAGATTATTTCTGCTGACTGTCAGCAATTTGGCAGTTCAAATCTCACCAGGCTCAAGGTTGACTCAGTCTTCCATCCTTCCCACTTAGGGAGAGCTGAAAAGCAGTGTGAAGTGGTATAGAAGTCTCAAGTGCTATTGCGATTGCAATTGTGATAGTGGTATCCTCCATATCAAATTCTGTTCTAAAGAAGCCAAATTGAAGTGACATTCGCATCATTTTGGCATCAGGCAAAGATTGATTTTTCCCAGGTTTTTTAATTCCTTTTTAAATTTTGTATTTTTTAAAACTCTGAATGAGCACCTTTTTGCTACCTACCTTGTATGGTGTTTTCATTTTGCATTTTATTTATAAATGACTATAATTATTCTTTTTTTAATTAATGTTTTAATGTTAATATGTTAATGTTAATATTTTATGTTATAAAATGCCTGAAAACTTCAGGTACTGTGAGGTTTTAAATTTTTTCGTAAATAAAATAAAAACAAAATACCCTTCCTATATATCTGAAAAAAGAGTCTTACAGAACTATTTTTATAGCTATTAGACAGTTTATTTGTTTATTCATAGATGAGAACACCATTATAACTTGCTTTGTTCCATGTGTCAACCAGACCATTTTCTAAACTCAACTCCACCACTATATGTTTTTTTTCCTTGCTAGTCCTGTCCCTCCCATCAGTCCACTTCTTCCACTTACCAAGTGAATGCCGTTGAGACTCAGGCACATTTTCATATTGGTCCATTATGGACTCTAGAGAAAAAAAAATAGGCAAAGAAATGCATGTTTAAAAGGGATAAAGCAATACATACTACCCAGGATTGTTAACAATTAAATTAAGATAATGGATTAATAGAGTAATTACCAAAAAAAACCTCAAATTATCTTTTTTCAGAAAACCAAAGATTTAAAGACATCAAGTAGTGCAATCCGTGACCAATCTCATGACATTTTTTGCAGCAATTGTAAAGCAATTGCCCAATGGGCATTTTTTTGTTGGAAATGGGAAGTAAGTGTTGGAAACCAGCAAAAAAACATCACAACAGCATATTGCAAATGACTGTAGAGATAAGCTGGGTGCCAAGCATCCAAAATGCAATCACATGACACTGGGGAGTGCGTGTGACTATTTTTAAAAAACAGCATCATACAACTTGGAACAAATATGTGTGTATTTGGGTAGACTCTTTTCTTCTTCAACTTCCTTTTCTTGTAAGGATTCCCTTCCTTTTTCTCTCTCTTAGTTCTTTTTAAATCTTGCTGGATTTGGAGGTTCCTCCTTCCAATTCTAATGTCATGTGAATCGAGAAACCATGTGAGAGCAGTACGAGAAACCCAAAGGCAAAGAAAGGCAATTTAATCCAACAACACTAAAGAGGCTATGACAAGGAGGGACAAAAGAATCCTCCTAGTTGCCAACTTACCAGAAGAGGCATGATCTTTGTTCCTCTGTTCTGTGATTGGAACATCAGGCAACACCAGTCTGTTGAAGGCAAGCAAGACCCAGTAAGAGCAGAATGAACAAATGAATCAATATTGCTAGTCCTCACTCACAACTACCTTCATTAACGGTTATAAATTGGGATTGTTCTCTATTTCTACTGCTCATTCTTTCCCTTTTTGTATTACCTCTCTTAAATTGCTAAGAGCAAAGTTTCAATCTTAAGATTAACAGAGTCGGAAGGGTAGGTCATCTGGTCCAACTCCCTGCCCAAGCAGAAGACTCTCCACCATCTCTGACAAATAGCAGTCCAGTCTCTTCTGGAAAGCCTCCAGGGATGAAGCTCCCACAACTTCTGAAGGCATTGGCTGATTGTTCTCACAGTTAGAAAATGTCTTATTTCCAGGTTGAATCTCTCCTTGTTCAGTTTTCATCCATTATTCTTGTCTGGCCTACAGGCACTTTAGAAAATAGATTGAGCCCTTCCTCCCTGTGGCAGCCCCTCAAATATTCAAAGACTGCTATCATGTGTCCCCTGGTCCTCTTCACTAGACTAGCCATGCCCAGTTCCTGTAACCGTTCTTTATAAGTTTTAGCCTCCAATCCCCTAATTATCTTGGTTGCTCTTCTCCGTACTTTGTCTAGAGTGTAAACATCTTAGTGTGGTGACCAAAACTGGATGCAGTATTCTAGGTCTGATCTTACTAAGGCTTTAAATAGTTGGTTGACCTGCCATGAATAAACTGGCAAGGAATGCTATCAATGAAAAAAAAAATCCAGGAAACAGAACTCCCAAAAATGGAACCAGGAAATTCTGTAAATTTCTAGTTCATAATTTCTAGCTCATCACACATATCTATGATCCACAATTTTTAATCCAACTTCTAGATTATATTCTTACATTTAAACAACTTAGTATCATTTTTAGCCTCTTGTTGTAAAACATCTAAACTGTTCAGATACAAACAAAACAACTATATCTTAAAATTTCAGAATTACGTGCGCACATATACAGACACACACAAATACACACATAGGGAAGAATAAGGGGGAGGGGAATCCATACAGTAGGTTTCACACAAAGTACATGTCATTTTTTCACCCAGATACCTAAAACATACAATGGTAGCATCTTTCAGGTCATGGACAACATTTGAAAGAAGGAGAACCATCACAATACAACTACAATACTATATAGATAGGCCTCAACTTACAATCACAATTGACCTCGACATTTGTGTTATTAAGTGGGACAGCTTTTAAGTGAGTTCTGGCCCATTTTCCTTGCCACAGTTGTTAAGTGAATCTGGCTTCCCCATTGACTTTGCTTGTCAGAAGCTTACAAAAGCTGATCACATGTCCCCAAGACTCTGCAACCGTCATAAATGTGAGTCGGTTGAGAAGCATCTGAATTTTGATCTTGTGACCATGAGGATGCTACAATGGTCATAAGTGTGAAAAACCATCATGGCCACTGTTTTCAGTGCTATTGTCGGTTCAAACACTCACTAAATGAACTGTTGTGAAGTTGGGGACTATCTGTAATTGTAGTTACATTTCCTGGCTATTCACTGCACAAACTGAGAATGACAGAAGATTAAATTATTTGGAGCCTAAAAGTAGCACTATATTGACTGAAAGAAGCTTTTTCCCTGACTCCTACCCTTCCCAAAAACTTACATGTATCCAGGAACATAATTTTCATCATCATCAGTAGGGCAAGGTGCTTCTAGGAAGACAAAGTCCAAAAAGATTAGATGCTCTTCTTTAGATTTAAATGAGTTCCACCCTCATTTCACATCTTGAAAACACAACTCCACTGAATATATAAAGAAGCTCCCAGAATACAGAGAAGTGCCATGTATACTGCGCACAAGTCCATATCAAAAACACTCAAGAAAAGTGAGGCAAGCTGCCTGTTTCAAGCAAAGATTTTAGGAAGGGGAAGAGAAAAAGAATATCTATTGTGCTACTACTTACCTTCATTTTCATAACTTGGAACACTTTCTGAAAAGAGACAATGTTTGTAAGGGAGATTAGGTTGTCAGAATGTCCTACAGTGGATACTCAGAGGTATATTCTGACCTGTATCCTTGCTGTGTTTCACAATCCCGCCCCCCCACATAAGCCTGTTTATTTCAACAGTTAAGGTTTATAGTCATAGAGCAGCTACAACATTAGTAGTCTCTCATTTTCTTCTACACATATACACACAAGGAAACTCAATTATCTTGTGTAAATGCACACATAAATATACAAGTTTTTACAACTTACCGTTATCCTCAATTTTGATGAATGCAGGTGTCAGACTACAAAAGCTATAAGAGCCTGTGCTGAAAACCGGAGGAGGAAGAAAGTGATTAATACATGTGAAAATACCTGAAGAACTGATCTACCACAGAATGGAGTGCCCTTTGTTTTCTTTAGCCATTTCTTTCATCTGCCAAAAATATCTTAGTAAATAAGAGAAAGATGCTGGGAGGTAGTGGGAGGTAAAAAGAAAATGTGGCACTTTTTTTGCTATTAACTGTGAAGAAAGTTATGCTTAAGACTATTGTACTTCTGCTTTTTAAAGAAGAAAACTCTTCATACTTCCATAATGCAGGAGTTTGCTACTCAAATGCAAAGCAGAATCTTTGATGACAAGAAAAGGTATTGGGACATGTTCATCCTAGTTTCCCATTCCTTATCTAGTCTCAGTCAGTTTTAACAAAAAGCTTATATGAATTTCCCATCCACTTCCCCAACGATTCCCATCTACAAACCCTCACACCAGTATACTTAATGATGCAAGGAAGCTGTCAACATTTCCTAATAGGACAATCCCTCATTATTCTGGCAAGGTAGCAGATGTAGCCCACAGTAGGGTCTAGGACAACTCACACAGCCAACTCACCATGGCCAACTTGCCATGGCCATCGTTGCAGCCAACCCAGCATGGCTATCTTGCCATGGCCGTCTTGCAGGACAACTCATCATGGGGCAGTCCATGTAGGATAACTCAACACAATGTTATCCGTCACTATTTCTTCTACATTATTTCCATTTTTGGCAATGTAAATAATGCCAAAGAAACAAGGGTGGATAACATTTACCGTGTTGTTATCCCACGTGAAATCGTCCCACAGCGAGTTGTCCTGCGGTGAATTGGCTGCAGCAAGTTGTCCTATGGAAAGTTGGCCGCAAAAAGATAGCTGTGGTGAGTTGGCCACGGCAAGATGGCGGTGATGAATTGGCCCATTCTGCCCACAGGAAGCCTTAAGCCTATATTACTATTTCCTCATGGAAAAGCAGCTGGGGAGAGACTTAGAGGAATAAGAAATAGGAGACAAAGTGACAATACATTTACTATCTAAAGCAAATCAGATGGACAGTCTCCTTGCATTAAATAAAAATACACCATTAACAACTGAATTGAATTTCAACTCAGAAGCAGGACAGTTTTCTACAATGCAGCCAATTCAAGCTAAGTAGTTTAGGAAGGCATGAGGCAAGAGACTAAAGATACAAAGCTGTACCATTTAGTGTTTTGCTGCTGCCGCCAGTCAGCATCCTTCATCTTAAGCAGATGTTTTAGAACACTCATAACACAAGAGAGAACAGTGGGTGCTCACCTCTGCAAATCTGGCTGGGATTGGATGGCAGACCAAGGTGGCGCTGCAAACGGAGACAGGAGGGGGCGGAAAACAAACTCAGATAAGATTGAGCAGAACCCAGGTTCCTCTTTACTTTCTGTGATTCAGAGCAACAACCAGCATGAAGGAATGGTTGGCTAGCCAAGTTTAAACCATATTTTTAAAAGCTACACGTGTAAAGGAGAAACCATACATTCATTCAAATTTGCTGCAGCTGCCCAATTATTTTCTTCTGAGGAAAAGTAGGAGTTAAACTGAAACACAAGGGCACTTTCAAATTTTAAGAATATGCTTATTTACAAAATGTAACTAAGAACATATTTTTTCTTTAACATTATCAATTCACACTATTTCTTTCATCTTTCCGTCCTTAATAGATATTTTTCTAAGAGAGAAAAAACAATATTTAACTGCATAACCAATAGAGAGCAATAGAAATATTTTTCTCCGACCATTCTTGGTTTAGGGCAGGGGTAGTCAACCTTTTTATACCTACCGCCCACTTTTGTATCTCTATTAGTAGTAAAATTTTCTAACCACCCACCGGTTCCACAGTAATAATGATTTATAAAGAAGGGGACAAAACCCCTACTGCCCACCATGAAAGCTAGAACACCCGCTAGTGGGCGGTAGGGACCAGGTTGACTACCACTGGTTTAGGGCAAGGAGATATTTCAGGACATCCCCCAATGAACTAGAGCACTAATGGCAAACTAACACATTAAATCATTTGCTACCTTCTCTTAAAGCTGAAAATGGCCCCATTTCATTCTGTATGACACAATTCAGCCAATGGTAGGGCTGGCCTCAAGATCCAAACTTAAAGCTACATCTGGGACCCACCAAATATTGTTCACTGATATTACAAATCTTAGTTCATCTTGGATCTAAGCCAGTATTTTTTAAAGAAAAAAACATTTTCTGTGATAAGCACAAACAGGAGTGTGTATAAATATATATAACCCATGTGCTGAAAGGAAATACATGAACAGATGAACCACACAATGTAATATTAAATGTTGGCTTGAACCTCTGAGGAACAGATTGTCCAAATTAAAACCAGGTTCAATACTTTCAAACACTACTCTATGTTAGTAAGTTTATAGTCTTCAGCATCAGCTGCCACTTTCGTTACATCATACATTGAAAACTATTAATGGAAGACAGCATGGCTTAGAATGGTAAAGTTGAGAGTTCAAACTCTTAAAAGAATGAGAGTTTAGTAGCAAGGCTACTGAATCCTGAGATGGAGGATCCACTTCCCCAAATTTTAAACCATAAGTTTAAAAAAAATAAAGGCAATGAAGAGATAATGTTGAAACCCTGTTAAACGGGTCAGTTTTGAAATATAGTAAAACTGAGGTCTACTTACAGGGAGGACGCCTCAACACTCTGAAAGTCTGGGAATGAATATTAGTGGAAGGCCTGTGAGAATAATAAACTAATCAGAGTCTATTTTCTGGAGGGTAGAGAACACAAGTCTGAAAGACGCATTTATCTTTTGTCAACTATCTTACTCAGCAGTCATCATGCGAATCTTTTTCCAGCTGTTCTAGACTGTGTTGTATAATTTGCTCATCACTCCATGACATCTATGCAAGCCTTTGCAAACCTGACTCCTTTGGTTGAGTTGGCACTGCTGCTGCTGCTTGTGAAAGCTTTAAAATAGAAATGTTTCCCACGAATATCCAGAGAAGCCAAAGAATAAACCTGGCTTCTTCTACATGCAGAGCACCCACAATATTTCATAGCTCTTCTCATTCAGTGCCACTCTTAATCTATATATCATGCTAAGCCAAATTGGTGTGGTTTTCCTTTCTTTTTGGTTTATCCAGTTATCAATTTGTATGGTTGCTGTTTCCTAAAATAACTGAGCACTTAACATAAAAATAATCCACAAAAATAAAAAAAAAACAGATACCCAATTCCCAATCATCCTACATTTTGTGAATCCAACCACTTCAATTTATAAACCTTGATTAATAGCTGGATGTTGCGTGAACCCAGCCACAACCCATGTGAGATGCAGTCATGCCATGCTTCAGTTTGATATGTGAATCTAGGCTCTATTTGCCTAAGCCAGATAAATATTTACACAGGTAGTCTTATGCTGCTAAAATAAGCAAGTTGGAAATGTAAATTGCTTAAATTTATATTTTATTCTTCCTATTTAACACTGCTGTCAATTTTCTTCTATGACTATCAAAAATTTCTTCTCCATTTAAGCTTGTGCTTTGAGAACTTGCAAATTCTGAGTACTTTAAAAAAAGAAAGTACAATAGAAAATCTGCATTGAATGTCCTTGAAAGAATGTTAAATTATAACTGCCTTGTTCTTTTTTTATCAGGGCAAAGCAACTCAAATCAATCCTTGAACAAAACATTGCTGCTGAAAGGAATATTGAAATAGAAATTAGAGCCATATTTTGCAGCTGCCTGTGATAAGAATTACAGGAAACCCATTGTAAGCCAAAATATAGCCTTAAGGTATTTCACATGATTATGCATTCATTCCAAGTACTATGCAATGAGAGAAAACCAACTCACGGAGCAAATGAATTGATAACTGTGATACACTTAAATGAGTCAATCTATACATTCACAGCAGCAATTCATCCAAATTCTATACCAGACTGCTGTATCACTTTAAGGTACACCAAAATCATATTATAGAATGCTGCTAATATCTTTTTAAAAAAATAAAAATAAAAAGCAAGAACAATGGACAGAGAGACAAATACAATTCTCCCCTACTGAAGTATTTCTGTATAATAAATATATTTAATAAGACATTTACTCATCCATCTCCATAGAGATGCTACCAAATGATACAGCTCAAACATTTTGTAGTCTCATCTACAGTACTGTTATATGAATGTATCAAATTATGACAGGGGTCACTCACAATTAAGCCATACTTGCTTAATATGAATTCCTGAATAAATATATAAATAGTGGGTTTGCATAACACCCTAAACAATAAACCATGGGTCACAATTACAATGACAAGTCCACACAAGATGCTAAGTGAAATTAAACAAACCACAGTTTGGCTTTGCATCAGGGTTGGGATTCTACAGGTTCGGACTTATTCGCTAGAACCAGTTGTTAACATTCTAAGCAGTTCGGAGAACTGGTTATTAGAAGAAATTACTGGCCTAATTCTGTAAGGAAGGCAGGAAGGAAACATTCTGGTGTTGCTTACAGAAACTGCCTCTCCGTTAACCCTTATTACATTCTTGGCAGGACTAGACTTCCTGTCTCTGGAACTTCTCTGGAGTTTTTTTCCTCCTTTGCTGGTACTTTGCTTGTGTGGAGTGACCATTCAAAGTTACAGCGGCACTGAAGAAAGTGACTTATGACCATTTTTCACACTTACGACTATTGCAGCATCCCCACAGTCATGGGCAGTGAGGTGAGGAGATGCGTGCCTCGATGTGAGTGATGTTGAGTTGGCTACGCCCAGCCAGTCACATGACCCCCAAGACATGCCCACCAACTAAGCCACGCCCACAGAACCGGTTGTTAAAAAATTGAATCCCACCCCTGCTTTCTTTCTAAATTGACCTGAACTCTGATTTTCCATTCTTTATTTTGCCCCAATATAAGATAATCATGGACTCACTTGTATTGGTAGTCATCAATAGCAGGTGCTGTTCAGAAAAAGAAACAGATACATCAATGAAATTAGGAAATCCCGTATAATTTATCTTGAGATGAAAGGTGTTACAGAGGATTTAAGAACCGGAGGCTATTTCCCCAAATAATTTTTAGGAACAGGAAGGGCAAGACTTAACTGTCTAAATCAGAGTCACGGCAATCAGTACACAGTACCAACAGAACCACCAGAATTGGGATTGCAAGGGCCAACATCCAGAAGAAATCACCCGTGTGGAAGATATCCATGCCACCTGCAAACTGACAGTAGAGATTGTAGACTTGGGATGGCAGCAGAATCCAGAGTGAAATATAGCATTGAGCAGACTAGTGGAACGTATCAACAGCCCTGTGAAAAATGACCAAATTATGGGTAAGATAATAAAGCAAATATAAGCATTTTATATCCTTCTTTGGCATTCAGTCTGCTTAATATTCCTTATTCTGAATTTTAGTTTGGAGAGCATTTTGGAGTTTTTAATACTAAGTAGAAACACAAAACAAAGGAGTAAAAAAGGAAGAGTCCTTAAGGATAGAAGATACAGCATAAGCTTTCTGAAGGAAACTGGTAGTCCTTCCTTCCTTCCTTCCTTCCCTCCCTCCCTCCCTCCCTCCTTCCTTCCTTCCTTCCTTCCTTATTTACCTACCTACCTACCTCACCTTTATTATTTTAATAACTCAAGGTGGCAAACACACAGAATACTACTTCTTCTATTTTCCCCAACAACAACCGTGTGAGGTAGTTGCGTTGAAAGAGAGGGATTACCCCCAAATCACCCAGTCAACTTTCATGCCCAAGTCAAAACTGGAACTCACGGTCTAGTTTCTAACTGGGTGCCTTAACAACTAGATCAAACTGGCTTGGTCAGGTGAATGATGGACATTTGTTAGAAAAACCAGAAGCCAAATTCACAAGTAGAAAGTCCACAAGCAGGCAGTAAGAGTGGAGGAGAGGAAATATGCTTCAAAGGGTGACATACCTTTCATGTTCTTGCTTTATGATTGTCAGAGTAATAAAAAAAGGAAGATGGTAGTTGAATGACATGGACTGAATTCACATGATGTAACCAGATTGGAAAATCCCTAGTAATGGCATTTGTACAACACAGCATTTTGTTTAGTTTTAATTGGGGAGATGAGCTTAGCACATGGGATAAACTTGGCTTGTTTTGAGATCGAATTTGGGTTGGTCACCAGGACCAGAGATTTACTATTCTGAGCTTTGATTTATGCTGGAGCTCATCTTCAGGGAATGTCTCTCTATTGGAATACATGCTTTGAGCTGTTCTGGGAGTCATATTCCAAAGCATATATTCCAGAGAGAAATTATCTGAAGAATGGCTCTAGTATTGAGTCCAAAAGCTCAGAAGACAAAACCTCTGGTCTAGGTGACTGACTAAAATTCGAGTTTGCATCATTATCCTGGGACATGTATATTTGCCTTCATTCGTTAGCTTGTTTTGTTAATTTATGATTCGATGTATTGTTGTAATGCAGAAATTGTTAATTCATTAAGTCCAGTGCAAATTAATTGCAAGATGGGTTTTTTAAAATGTCCAAAATATGTTATTAACATGTTTGGGAAGATACAGGCTTCAGTAGATGAGATACTGATGCAAAATTAATGGGACAGTATGAAGAGAAAGGGAAGAGAAGGAAAAAGGACAATGCTTCTTTGAGGAATTCTTTTTTTTTAAAGATTATGTTAAGAACTTTAGGACTTATTCTGTTATTTTCACACTTCTCTCAAAATGTGGAAAACTCTGGCCAATTTTCAAGCAAAAGGTAAACTGGAATTTTTACATAAATGATAATTTGAATAAATCAAGTTTCTTTTTCACAGTTTAATAATTAAAATCCCATAATTGTTCTATAATAATTAAGGCACTGAGTTGCAGATGAGTAAGATGCAAGCAAGCTGGGTGGTGTTCTGGATTCAAAGACAAAAAGAGGCTTCAGAGACCATCCAGCAGCCACATAACATCTGTCTGCCACTTCTTAAACCAAATGAACCTTTTCCTAAGGCTGAGTTGCAGTTACGGTAGAAAATCACACAATCTCAGAAAATGCAGCCGATTTGAGATTTAGTGCTACATGAGTAACCTATGTGTTTCAAAGCTTTTTTTTTTTTTGCTTTTGAATCTGAAGCACTTCATAACCCTATTATATAAGCAAATGCCAGTAGAAGCATCAATTGTGGGGTGAAAGGAATAATTTTCAAAGTGCTGGAATAAATTATTATTTTGCCATGTTTCTTAGGCAAATGGTGCAGAATAGATACTTCCTTAATTTCCTTCAAAGGGCCAGGTTTTAGGGAAGTATTTCTAAGCACATGATTTTCTTCAGAGCAGCACTGACATCTAAAACCATGCAGTGTTTGGGCCGACCATGACTTCTGAGGGGCATGCTAGGAGAAATGCACTTTATAATAATCAATTGAAGCAACGTTTTAATATGACTATAATTAAATGAAATTAAAAGCAGTGAGTATGATTCATTCCTATATATTTAGTACAGGTAGTCCTTCACTTTCGACTAGTCATTTAGCATCCTTTAAAAGTTATGACAGACTCCGTCCCCTAAAATGGACTTATAACCTGATTTAAAAGTTCTGACATCAGTCTCCACATGGTCGCATTACTGCATTTTTGTGTGTATGTGTGCTCAGCAACCAGCCCATATTTATGACTGTTTGCAGTGTCCTGTAGACACATGACTACTGGCTACTTACTTCTGGTTTCTGGCTCATCGAACAACGAGTTTACTTAACAACCACGGCATATGCTTTATGATTGCCACAAGAAATGTAGTAAAAATGAATCCAGTCATGTAATCAGCTTTACAACCATCACAAATTGTCAGGCTCAATTAAGGTCATAAGTCAAGTTCTAGTTCTGACAGGCAAAATTTGGAGAGGGACTGGGGGCTGCATCCCAAAGATGCTGAAGGCTGTGTGAAGTTGTGAAGTGTCAGGCTGCACCAATCTGTAATAGGACTCACCATCACGCAAAGTGCAAATGGGTCTTTGAGCACATGCGACGTTACTCTGCAGCAATTAATCTTGGCAGGAGGAAGTCAACATTGGGAAGGAGTGGGAGTGGCTGCCTTTAAAAGGTAATACTTCACCATCACTGAAAGATCACAGAGCTTCCCACAACATCTACAGCAGATAGGGAGACCACATAACCAGGTGCAACTAAAGGGGAGGGTGAGTGAGGCAGTGGTTTTCCAACTGAAACATAGCCAACCACACAATACTGTAAAAAGTTATTTTTCTGCAACAGAATGTATCTTTAAAGGAATAGTTGGCAAAGATGAGGAGATGCTATTTTGAAAGTAGAGTATATTTAAAATGGAGGAGAGCCCCACGATGGAGTGATTGCAAAAACAAATGTTGAATGTGGTTTTCAATTTGAAATGATCGGTATTCAGATTTGCACTTTAGCTAATAATCACAATTACCAGTATGAAGTATTGCCACACTGAGGAATTCTCCTCCAGGGTAATTTTCTGAGAAATAATTATTTTCAATCCCAGATACACATATAGGCAGATCCAGTTATACAGTCTAGCTCATTAGATATAGTCATTTTGGTGTGTAGCGAAGTAGCTCTCGTCTTCAATACACCAAGGTGGGAAGCTACCTAAATAACCTCATGTATTCCACTGACATTTCATGGAAGGAAGCATACAATAATCACTAAAAAAGAAAATATCTTCAAAATATGACTTTGTAGATGGGCTACTACAACTATGTCAAGGACTAGGGGTTTTCATGGAGTTGTTTGCCAGAAAAGAATTTTTCTTCATTCTTCCTCCACAACTTTACAATTATACTTCAATTCCACCATTTACCCAGGAGTTGAAAAAGAGAGTGTGTGTGTGTATGTGTGCATCCTCCCCTCTATTTTCTTTTGTAACCATCTCCCAATAGCACTTCCTTGAAAAAAATAGTGACTGTTATTTTATTATTAAACAGTTTCAAAAATTTGGAAAAGAGTGCATCGTTTGGCAGGAAACAAGCGTTTATTGATAAATTAAACCAGTCTGTTCTCTCTTTTTTGATGGAATGATCAGTATAATTGAACACAAGAATGTAGTGAACATAGAAATCTTCGCTTTGGCAAATTATTTGAGAACAAACTTCGATGGGCTTCTAACAGAGAAAATGACAAAATGTGATTGCATTATGCTAATGCTAAATGGACAGAGAGGTGGATGGACAAATGCGCCAAATAACAATATATAAATAACTCTGTATGAAACCAAAGAGAAGCGTTCAGTGGCTTACAGTTGGGCTCTGCTTTTCAATGTTATTTATACCTAGATAGTATGAAATTGCAAATGTCACAAAGAGAGCAGGGATAGCCAAACAACGAGATGATGAATTTCAAGGCAGATATAAAGTTTTACAACTGCGTAGGAAAGAAAGGACTTCTGGAGATGATGGCTCCATGAAAAACTGGGCCAACAACTGCAGTGGAATGAAAAGTATACCCTTTGAAACCACTCCAAAGGAGGAGAGGATTAGCAATCATTATACAAACACCATAAAGCAACGAGTTTCAGCTCCAGAAGACAAGGGAATCGCCATCTTGCTCAGCCTGTAGTCAGCACCTTTGAAAGGATACTGGGTTTGGATGTTTCCTCTGCTAATTCTTTTTTGGAAATTGCTTGGCAAATATATCCCAATGACAGAAAACACCACAAGGAATAACGTAGCTAGTCACAAGGCAGCTGACAGCGACAAGTTCTAGTTTATGCATTGAGTACTAAGGCAAACAATGAGTATCGGGACAAATTTTTTTGCATCAAAATGCATTGAGTACCAAATTTGATGAGTTTCAAAACAGTTGACTACCAAGATAATACTGTATATGAATCAAAACTTTAATCACAAGCGCTGAAATAAAACAACGATTAAAACTTTGATTTTAGAAAGTTACAAATAAGGATTTGGTTAAATTTGAAATAAGATTTTGGATTTAATTATAAAGAATAATTCCAGTGAAAAAATGCTTTTTTTGTTTTAAATTATTTTAAAAAGGCAAGACTTAAAATTGGACATTAGAGGAAACTAGAAGGATCTAAAGAATATTATTAAAGAACACCACAAGGGAAGCTTGACTTACAAACATGGAATGAAACAAAATATTTTAACACTGGACATATTTTTGAAGAATGGATCCAGAAGTTAATTTAAGAATCTCTGTCTCTATAGATGGACTGTGTTTAAAAGATCTTATAGAAAAGCAAAAGTTTTACCTGACATGACTTAAAATGATTTGATCATGAATTTAAAAATGACAGGTTACAAGAATGGCATGGAAAAAGATATTACACTGGATGTACAAAAGAAATTGGCTGATACCTTAATAATTAAAATATACAAATAAGAAACCAAGAGAGTTGCCTGGATAATTTCCCTACACTGGATTTACAAAAAAGGTTTGTTAAAACCTCGAAGAATTTTGTGAGAAGAGACCAAGAAAAAATGTAAAGAAATCAAGATATTTTTGGGGAAGGGGCTAAAAATCAAAATAGTTACAAATGGTTTTTTAACAGCTGTTATAGCTTAAAAAATCTAAAACCCCTTAATTAGATGATGTCTATGGTATTCCCTTCCATTACATTCTACAACTGGCCCATGGAGTTTTCAAGGTGAAAAGCAACTTGAATTAGGAGAGAGGTTCATATTTAATACCTTAGCACAATGTGGCTGGCTGGGGAATTCTGGGAATTAAAGTCCAGATATCTTAAACTTGCCGAGGTTGAAAAACAGTTCCTTAACCACGAACTCCATTGAATATCCAGGTTAGGCTGGCTCAAAGTTCTGGGAATTGGATCCCCAATACAACACATGCTGCTGCTGATGATGATAGGAGAGCTGATCTAGTGGCGGCTACAGCATTATGATGAGACAAGCACACAATATGTAGGATGGCCATTCCAAGCTGACTTTGCACAACTTACTAAACCATAAAACACCCGTTTAATCACGCTTTTACTATGCTGAGAAAAGGCAATTCCAAGGTCTTTAACTTACATTCTTTGAATTCATGCTAAAAGTCAGATGCGGATAAGGTTGGTCAAAATTGTCTATCCAGGTAGTCCTAGACTCAAGACCACAACTGAGCCCAACATTTCTGTTGCTAAGTGAGATATTTGTTTAGTGAGTTTTGCCCCATTTTACAACCTTTCTTGCTACATTGTTAAGTGAGTCACTGCAGTTGATAAGTTAGTAACCTGGATGTTAAGTGAATCTGGCCTCCTCATTGACTTTGCTTCTCAGAAGGTCACAAAAAGTGATCACATGACCCCGGGACACTGCAACCGTCATAAATATGAATCAATTGCCAAGCATCTGAATTTTGATCACATGCTCATGGAGATGCTGCAAAGGCTGTATCTGTAAAAATTGGTTATAAGTCACTTTTTTCAGTGTTGTTGTAAGTTTGAAGTCACTATATGAACTGTTGTAAATGGAGGGCTAGCTGTATTTGCTAAGGCCTACACCAGTACTGAGAAACAAGCTCCTAAACACTTAGTTCATCCATCTGGCTGCTCTCATTCTGTAGAATTTTTGGCATCATCAAGTGTCAAATATTTTCTACTGGAGGAACTAAGGATGGAATCTAAAATCTTCTGCGTGCAAACTACATACTCTCCTATTGAATTAGTATTCCCTGTAGCAACGAAACGGTGCAATATTTGGAGTCAAAATAAAAAACTCACCCTTTGCTAGTGCGGCTTGATTTCGAATGGGTCATTGCCCAGTAGTCGGCAGCAGCCCAGGGATTGGGGATCCCTGCTTTAAATTAACCCAGGGCTGGTGGGAACAGAAATCCAGATAGTTCTTGACTTAGAACTTAGTTCTTGTTTAGTGACTGATCAAAGTTACAACTGCAATGAAAAAAGTGACGACCGTTTCTTACATGACCACTGCAGCATTTCAAAATTCAGGCACTTGGCAACAGATTCATATTTATGACAGTTGCAGTATCAACAGGGGGTCATGGGATCCCTTTTGCGACCTTCTGAGAAGCAAAGTCAATGTGGAAGCCAGGCTCACTTAACAACCAGGTTACTAACTTAACAGCTGCAGTAATTCACCTAACAATGATGGCAAGAAAAGTCGTAAAATGGGGCAAAACTCACTAAACAAACGTCTCACGTAGCAACAGAAATGTTGGGCTAAATTGTGGTTGTAAGTCGAGGACTACACATGCAGTTACATGTCAATACAATTGGAAGGCAACAGGACGCAGAAGATGTAGAAAATCTGGGATATGAGCTTGTGGGAAGCAGACAAGAGCAAGAACAGAGGGAAGGGAGGTGAAGGACCTTGAGGTTTGCAAGATGCATGTCACCCAGATACAGGCGAACCAGATTAAGAAACAGCCTCCAGATATAGACTAGAACTTATTATTGAATTATGCTATAATAACTGCATCTTGCAGATATTCTAAGCCTATTCCACATAGAGATTTTTTTTAAAAAAATGGGGAAAAGCCAAAGTTTTTTATTTGTTTAGAAAGGACCTCAATCCTCTCTATTCGTTTCAACTTTAAAAAAGTATGGGAACAGCAGAGGACCCAGAGATGAGTCACATCAGTAACAGTGAACCAACACCGGATTTGGGTGCCTGCAAAATCAGTCTTGCAGAGTTCTGTGGTGTTGTGGGAGAGATCGCAGTTACAGCCTTGCAACTGCAAGATCAGATAGCCTTACTTGGGAGAAAAAAATTTAAAAGCAGCAGAGGCAATCTATTCAAAAAGGAGAGCTCAGTATTTGGAATGGAGAAAAGGGAGGGGGAGGGGGGACAGAAGACCTCTGAAGTGGAAAGCACCGTTACTCTACTATACAATGCCGTACTTTAAAACACCTGTTCAGCCCTCAGGCTTTAACGCACTTGACTGGAGCTCTGGCATCAGGTAAAGAGAGCTATAATCTTAGGGGTCCATCACCATCATTGCAAAGAGAGCTTGTTAGTGGGAACTGGGAAGAAGCATAATATAGGAAGGATAGCATGGAACACCCAGCCCTAGGCTAAAATTTGAAGGGGATCATTCATTTTAACAACTCCTTTAACTAACACAGCCTGTCACATACCAACTTTCAAACTTTGACCAGATTAAGAGAATTAAGGAAGCATAGGAAGGAAGCAGATCAAGGTAGGAAAAAAATAGTATCAAGAGAGAAAGTAAGGAAACACACAGGGAAAAGACATACTTTCCTTTCCCTTCATTCTGCTTTATGGTCTATTGCTTTAGAATTTCCTATGTTGTTTCCACTTTCTTACCTCCCAGCTCTAGTTCACTTCGTAAGCTTCAATTTGTGAAATTCCACTGCTTTCTCAAGAACCCAAGAAATTACAGCTTGGTATCATAGAAAATGTAATCGACACAATGGTGACAGCAGCGGTTCCACCTCCCTCCAACCCTTTCTTAATTCCCTCTTGTGTAATAAACTCACATCTAGGGTCTCTATTTCCACATCTGGATGAAGGCTTGTCTGCTGAAGCAGAGATGATGCACTGTTTGATCGTTCCGGCAGGAAGGAAGTACTACCGTCACTAGCAGGAAGTCAAAGGGCAGATGCACTAAACCATGACATGGGGTGGGGGGAGCAAGAGGAATCACAAATACCATATTCAGAAGTTTCAGGAATATACACAGCACAAGGGGGTGATTTCAAGACTTATTTCATCCCAGTCACCAATTTCCTAAGAAGTCCTAAATCGCTTACCTCATCATAATTCAGATTGCTGATACTTATCAGGGGTGGGGAAGTGTTACTGTACTTTCCAAAAACTCTCACTTGTAAGCTTAGATAACAATTTATATGTGATAAATTTGAAATGCACCCTCCTACTTTTTTCAGATTTTTTCCCCCAGCAGATAAGTATATTAGGGTACAGAGATACTTTTGTAAAAGTAAATCTCTACCCTGCCCAATAAAAAAAATATTAAAAGGCAAAAGTCAATTTAAAGAAAATATTTAAAGTATTAAAGTAAAAATATTCTCTTTTTGTGAATTAGAAAATTTTGAGGGCTTAAAACATCAAGAAATAATAAACCATTTAATCTTCAAAAAATGGTGAAAATAAGGGAAGATTTTCAACAAAAACCTAAAATGCATTTTCTTCCTGCTTCAATCAGATTTTATATTGGATGAACAAAATAAAATGTTCAAACAAGGTTCTGGGCCTCCTTGTGTAGGACAGCAATGATAAAAGCAGTAGTGGACACAAAGTTATTAGAGAAATATTCAGATAGGAATTCTGAGGCAAAATATTTAAGAGACAGATTATATATGAATACAAGAACCATTTTATTAAGGTATGGTTGTAAGAACAAAGGCTAAGTTTATATGATTATCAGCATTAAATCCTAAATAGATTTTCTGGACTGTATATTTGGGCAATGGAAGAGGAGAAACTATTACAGATTCCAGAAAAAAGTCTTCTGATACACAGTAAAATCAAGACAAGACACCAGTCGAAGTAAACATGATAAAGCAGCTTCATGTTTTATTAATACATATATCCTACTTATGTATACAAAGTGGTTCATAGTAAGTCTATTCTTTGCATAAAATAACCCCAAAGCAGAGAAAGAAAATCATACCTCTTATCATTGCTTATTTTTGAAATATAAAAGGCTTTCTCCTCACTATCCAATTTTTTTTAAAAAAAGAGTGTCATTCACTTATGAAGATGAGATAGACACAAGAGTTGTCTATTGCATCTTTTTAAATTCTTAGAAGGGCTGACTTTGTCTTCCTTTAATTTTGGTATTATGCTACATGCATAATGACTTTTTAGCATGCACCTCCCCTCAAATATCCAAAAATGGTTCAGTCCAGGAAAAGTGTTAAGCATTTCAGATTACTGTATATAAAAAGTCTGCAAACTGCAGTCTGTTTCATAAGACTTTATGTATCAGTGAGCTTGGTAAAAAGTTGTACTTACCAGAATTGAAACACTATGCTGTTTCTTACTTACACCAAACAACACCAAACTGCAAATCCAGAAACATTCTTACTAATCATATCCTCCTATTTCTGCACCAATTTTATTGTAGCAATCTACACATTATTCTGTGCTTTTTCCCTTCTCTCCCACCCCACCTGGAATTCAAAACAGCAAGCCACAATGATCATGGTTCACGTAAAAGGTTCACCAGGCACCTGTAAAACTAACATTGACATTCAAGTTCAAGATATCAAAGGAAGGTCAAGACAGCATTCAAACTGAAAAGAAGTTTAAAAGTGATAAATGATTAACAAGTCAAACAATATACTAAAATCTGCATTAAGGAAAATATGATTTTGGACCTGAGGCCTGGTAGCATAGTGGTTAGAATTGCAGTTCAAACCTGACCGGCTCAAGGTTGACTCAGCCTTCTATCCTTCAGAGGTTGGTAAAATGAGGATCCAGATAATTGGGGGCAATATGCTGATTCTATAAACCTCTCAGAGAGGGCTGTAAAGCACTATGAAGCGGTACGTAAGTCTTAAGTTCTATATCGCAATCACGCTTTTACTACTCCAAAGATCTGTTTATAAACAAAACCAGTTAAAGCACATAATCATATAAGTTTTACATTTGCTATCAGATGAAATTTCATATGGTTTTGCCTTGGAGAATTTGGAAATTCTGTTAAAAAAGAGTTACCTTATCTAATCTGATAACAAATTATTCCCACCTCTAATATCTGAGAAGAAACCACTAATGTAAATTAATAACAGTTGCTCCAAAAATTTTTAAAAATGAATTAATTTATTGTGGTGCAAGCCAAACCCACATTTTTCAGATGAATGAAGAAATAGTTTGCATTTAACACAGACAACAGAAAAAAAAGGAATGAAATTTTTAGGTGAAAATACACAAGCTGCAGACTGTAACATTTCCCCATCAGCTTAAGGGAGACTTAAGCACACTAGTGGTCTTAATGTTATCGCTGTATCATAATGATCGGTCAGTATGGCTGAGGATTGAATTTAATTCAAAATATTTATAAGATATCAGGCCAGGAGAAATTAATTTCAATTACAACTCATTTTTCTACATTTGATTTTACATTGAAGCATACTGAAATTAATCCATAATTGACTGTAATGGTTCTAATCCATTTACATTACAAATTATTAAAAAACTCACCTATAGTTAAAGTGCAACCACTGTCTTTCACTGATGTCTTTGCAGGAAGCCTTTTTATTTAAGCTTCTTCTCCTCAAAGTAAAGACAAAATGCAGCTAGCAACTACATTACACTTCAAAGTGACAAATGAAACAAACTCCTGCACTTAACGCCAGGAGCAGAAGCCAGATTGCCAGGAGAACTGCAAGTAATATATAACAGTAAGCATTGAAAAGTAAGAGAGGGAGCTGAAACTAATCAGGTTTTGGATGATACCCCACCCCCCCCCAAAAAAAGACTTGGTTGTGCAAAACAAGATATCAATCATCCAAACCTTGTCCATCTTCATTCATTCCAATGTTCAAAAGCAACGATAAGTTAGGAACAAAAATATTAAATAGGAGTCTGAGGCTACAACCATTTATGCAATGTTTTTCATGCAAGTTTTCATACTTCAGAAGTAGACAATGACATCTTAATAGAGATGCAAACCTTTTTAGTTTCTCAAGTAAAATATAACTGATACGTTACAGTGTGATCTTTTAAGAGCACCTCCTAACACAGACTTTGTCATGAATACTGGTTTTCTCCTGGGGTGGGGGAAGCAAGGGGCATCTAGATGGTCAGCTTCTATCAGAATATTTCATAGGTTTGTAAAAATGGAGATCCAAAAATTCTGTAAAAATATATGAAGGGAGACTGTAAATAAAAGCCTTTCGTATGAAAACATAGATGTGATCTGGAAGATTTCATTTTTCTTAAACCCAAGGCTATTGAAGACTGATTTTTTCAGTTATTTTGTAAACCTTTTGCAAGTTGCTTTGAATTTCACAATGCAGGGGAAAAAAATGAAATAAAAATAAAATCATCCAAATAAAAGTTGGAAATTAAGTAGATGGTTTTTTTGCTATTTCACCCTCATTCATCTGAGAAACACCACACAACTCTGAATAGTGTTTGTGATTTATAAAAAAGTCCTATATACATAGCAAAAAATTGTGATTTCATGTCCTGTTGTCCATAATCCTGCCTTGGTGCCTTTAAGAGAGTTTCTCTCTTATCTCTCTGTTTCCTCAACTGCTAAATACAAATCTGTTGAAGTTTCCAAAACTGAAGCAGAATTGCGGTGAAACTTCAGATAAGGACACTGGAGACAGGAACTTTTGTTGATCGCCCACGCTGAGGAACAACAATGCGATCCTCCCCTTCCAAAGACTCGTGCAGCTGACCTGGAGTGAGGAAAGGAACATGTTAAGGTCTGCCTTCACAGGGGTCTTATCCAAAGAGAACAAGATTCTGAAAGGAGAATGCCTGAGCTCTCCTTCCTATTTTTTTCAGTGCTATTGTCTTTCCTTATTTCTTTCACAGCTACATATTGCCATATACTGGTAATCCTCCATTTACAACCATTCAATCAAGCCTTATAAAGGCATTGAAAAAAACGACTTATGACTGATGCTCAAACCCACAATCTTCTCAGCATCTCTTGTCACACGATCAAAATCTGGGCACTTGGCATTTACAAAAGTTGTAGAGTTCCAGGGGTGCTATATACTAAATAAAATGACCCCAGGATCAGGTGATCACTATTTGTGACCTTCCCACCCAGCTTCTGATAAAAAGAAAAAGGTAAGATAAAAGAGGCAGGTGGAGAGCCAGATTTGCTTAATGACGCTATGATTCAAATAACAACTGCAACAATTAATCATTACAAAAAAGGTGGTAAAATTGGCGATGATGTACTTAATCACCTTGCTTAGCAAAGAAAATTCTAGTTCTAGTTCTGATCATGTCAAAAACAATTGTACAACAATTCTGAGTCCCTGGCATTACTTTTGTTCTGGGGCTACTGCTTCAATGGTTACAAGTAGAAGCATTTGAGGTGAGTTATTTTCTTCTTTCTTTCAGAATTTTTAAGAAAAGAAAGGTGGGGTGGGGGGGAGAGAGAGAGAAAGGAAACACACAAAAAAGAGAAGGATAAAGTAGATAAAATAGGGAACTAAGCGTCAAGACAGTGCTGGAAAAAAGAAAGAAATTCATGTGATGCAATGCTTTATAGATTTTGAGGAAAACTTGGTCAGGAGCATCGATGAAACATCCGAGGTTAAGAATGCTTCCAGGTCATTCTATTCAATACCAGTGATTATCTCCTGAGGAACCCACATTGAAAATGTTCTCAAACACTCAACATTTCAGGATAGCTGATGCATTTTTGCACTTCTAGCACTTCTTCCTTTATGTGTAGTATACAATAAAACCAAAGGATGTACACTTTTTTATTTGTGACATAGCACTGAATTCAGAAACAGCCTGAATACTTGAGGCATTAATTCTAACTGTGGAAAGGCAAAGGAAAAAAGTTTTACCTTGTGCATATAGCTCTGTCCGTTTACGATCTGCCTGAATGAAACAAGCCGTAGCGAGGAAGAAACCACCACCAATAACACCCACAAAGCTGCAGACCATAAGTGCATATTCCAGGCTTCGGAACTGTGACAGCAATGAAACGGGGCGATCGCTCTGGATTTGGTCACTAATCTATGGGGGGGAGGGGGGGAAACAATAATCATGCAATCTATTAGGTAACTTCCCTATGGAAAGCCTTCAGAACTGAAGATGAATATTATTTATTGCTTCTCTTGCTATTTCATCCCACTTGAAATAAATAGCAAAAAAGGCACACATCATGGTTTATTTTTCCTTTGTAATGGAAAATATGAAAATAAGAATTTCGTTTTATGAAATTCAGCTACTCCATATCTGAAATCTGAACAATAGCAGCCCACTGCATGCAGAACATAAAAGAAATAAACATAATTTTGGAACAGCAGTTCAAATTTTCAATTACTCTCATATTTTGAGGAAAAGAAACATTGCTAGATACCTTTAAACAAAAATAGGTATAGAATCTACACTGTCTCAAGAACAAAAGCATAGTTTTGCAGTGACATGTGAAAATGCCCTGCTTTAATCGTATCTATTAATTCCAATCCCAAAGCCCAGTATCTACAGTGACCTTGCAGTGCTATGGAGGTTACAGTGCACAAAGCTGTGTTGGAATGTTTACTTTTAGTTTGAAAAGAAACTACAAGGAGAGCCTGGAATCCAGGTACTGTGTTTCTCACAAAATAAGGCTGGGCCTTATTTTTTTTGAGCCCCGAAAAAATGGCTAGGCTGTCTTTTCGTGGGTGACTTAATTCCCTCCCCCACCTGGAGCGGCCCATACGCACGTACCTCGCCACGGGGCCGTTTTCTATCGGCCAATAAAAGCAGCCTCGCGGTGAGGGGAGTGTGTGTGTGCACTCGCCCCGAGGCTTCTTCTACTGGCCGATCAAAGTGGGTGGTGACTGCCCTTGGGGAGCTTCCATCGCCCGAAAGACACTGCCTAATGGCGAGTGGACACGGGCAGCCATGCTTCGCCCCGAAGCGGCTGGGGACTCTGCCCTCAGGGAGCTTCTATTGGCTTATGTTCTATTGGTAGATCGGGGTATTCTAGCCTAGGCGACCTGCAGGGCGCTCCTAAAGGCAAGTTTTCTCCCTCCCTGCCCTTCCCCCCATTTCTCTTCACCTCATGTAGTTCTAACGAACGATGTGAGAAATGGCGGGGAATTAAATAGGCCTAAATTTTGGGGGTGGGGCTTAATTTCACCTCATGCCTAGAAATCATGCTGGACCTTTCTATTGGTGGAGGCCGTATTGTTGGAGAAACACAGTAGCTCCAAGAGGTTTTGTGAACTGCTTTGATCTGCTAAGAACTGTTTTAATTGGGAGAAAGAACTGGGGGGAGGGGGGGGAGAGAAGCGGCTTAGGAGGTGGAACAGATGACAGGAATATCAGTTCTACAACTTCAGCCTAAGCCTCATATCCAAATGCTTACCAAACCAATAAGATAAGGGCTCCCTGCATCACCCAGAAGATGGGACAACAGAATCTGAAAAGCTTCAGCTGTGGAACGGCGAGTTGGGATGACAACATACTGCAAAGAGAAAAAGGGGATATTTCATTTGAGACACTTTGTCAAGAAATATCAATGACTGTAGGATAAAGCTGTAATTGTTTATATCTGTTTCCCCATTTTATTGTAGTAAGCTAGCCAAAGTAGCCCCATGGTGAGATAGGTAGCAAATAAATTTAATAAACAAACAAACAAAGGAGGGTCAGGGATTTCGATTCTACAGGCTTGGAGCCACTAGCCCTTCTATTTGTCAGAAGGGGGAAAAAACCAAGTAAAGTGGATAGGTAGGATTGTGCTTCTGCCAGTAATGTATGAGCAATTAAACAAACACAGATAGTGATGAACCTATCTGCAACAATATATCAGAGATTGATCACATGAACTATCAGAGGTCGTGAAGTGTAGAACAGTTACTAGTGATATAACTCTACTGCTGATTGTTTCTCTATTTCTACTTAAAAGGCATGCATTTGTGCTATTAATTTCCAAGCCTCAGACCCTGTTTGTTGAGCAAATGTACGTGTTTTCCCTTCCCCATTATCTCACCAGAAGAATGTCTGCCACTATGGCCCAGTTGAGGGAAAGGAGTATTTCACCAATAAAAATAAATACCTACAAGGAAGAATGGAGAAGAATCATTTCATTATATCTTAAAAGGATATATTATTTTCCATGAAATGCCATGCATAGAAATTTCCCTTTCCTGTGCCCCCAACAATTACATTAAAATCAAGGAGAAACTTACATAAGTGGCAACAATGCTCTGCTGAGCAAAGATGACAGCCAGGAACAGGAAGGGGGCAGAACCAAGCAGACCAATGGCACACACTAGGGGATCAGCACGGGGATTGATGCGATGCCAGCGTCTTGAAATCTCCACTCCAGCAGTAACGCCCAGGACGCCGGTCACACAAGTGATAATACCAAAGATAAGGCTGCGATGATAATTATATATGGCCTGGTGAGGCTCATCAGAAATGGTTCAAAATGGTTAAATAATCAGCATTGCTGGAATCTTTTCAAAAGCCATACAAAATATTTAGAAGAACTCAGAAATAACTTGTCATGATGTTCTTCAAAAGAGACCAAAAACATAAACTAAACTAGAAAACAAGACACAAGACAGTTCCCATCGTTAACTCACCTATCAGTGTCTGCATGACATACCTTACCACTAGGGCAAGGTGGGAGATTTCCCATGGCCAACCGTGAGCGGTACAGGAATGCAGGTGCCCACAATGCTAGGGAGCCTGTTACAAATGCCACGGCAGTGAATCCTAGTGATGACAACACGAAGCTACGGCTGGCCAATCAGGGGACAGAAAGAAACAAAGAAGTAATGTCAGCATGTACTGAATTCCCAGAACCAAATCAGAGAGAACCAAATGGTAACAGACCTGAGCTGTCAGAGATCTGTCATCTCAACAGAATATGTCTATGTGTTCATAAGTAAAGATTTACAACTGAGTCACAAATTGTCCAAAAATGACCATAGATGACACAACTTGTATACATGTTAGAAGTCATCTACAGCACTTTTCTGATGGTATTAGTCTTAGGCCAGTGTTTCCCAAACTTTTTCCTTCATTACCCAATACCACTTAGAAACTCTTATTGAACTTCAAGGACCAGTTTTAAGTCCCTTCAGCACCACTGTGATTTCAAAATGTTTGCTGAATGAATAGTTGAGGACTATCTGCATTGTAAAACCAATATCAATAGAAGAAAACAGTTTATGCAGCTCAGGGTTAGATTGTGGAGTGATTGGTGTTCTCTGAGCTTAGTTGTTTGCTTGCAGACATTTCATTATCCAATTAGGTAACATCATCAGTACTCCAGACAAACAATATCACTGAATAATCTTTATGTCATTTCAACAAAATATCATTGGTAATTTAATCAATTTTCATCTCAATACTTTTGGATATTTTCAAATATATTTTAATAAAAAAATCAATTTTAAGTGAATTTAATTGTCCCTGATGTGATGGGTATTTGGTTCATTTGTCCTTATCTAAATAAAAATAGCTTTTACCCAATTTTGGGTAAGGTTTGGGAAGTACTATCTTCGGCCATGAGTAATCAACTTGCTACGTGAGTAGCACAAGGCTGAGAAGCACTATCAAGCATTGGCTTGAACAAAATGACAAATATGCTAAAAAACTCTTTACTTTCATGCTGAAAAAACATCAAAAATGCTACTCTCCAAAAGTATCCACACACTAGCCTCACTAGCACTTCCCTGCTATTATTCTATCTTATATACATATTTTTTATGTATAACTCAAAATGGTGAACATATCTTTTACTCCTGCCTATTTACTCCAAAACAACCCTGTGAGATGAGCTGATCCGAGTGACTGAGCCGAATTCATCTGGCAGGCTTTCATGAATAAGGGTGGCCTTAAATTAATTGTATCCAGTACCTTAATCACTATACTAAAGTAGTCAGCACTTCCCTGGTAATTATAAAAAGTCTGATACTCTACAATCTATACACGAATGCCTAGTTCTTTGGCCAGACATTTTGTAGAAATCTCCTACCAATGCTACCAGTAGAGCACAGCACTCTGTTGTTCTTTGTCAGCCTGTGAATTTCATACTGAGTAGTGAGTTCCTATTCTTCAAACGAATACAAGCCAAGTGGTTTCCCAGAGAAATGTCAGTGATCCAGCCCTATCCACTGGCCCTTTCACTTGGAGGGACAAAATTTCATGTCACTTCTAGCTATCCTGCAAGTTATGAAAAAAAGAGCTTGTTTTTAACTCTAATTTATGAGTATTTGCACTGATCTGGATCCATTAAAATGAGGTTTTCATGGTTAGAAGATAATTCAGGAAAAAAAATAGAAAAGCAAGATCCCTGTCACATGACTCACTTGTGGCTCAGGGCTCTCAAATCAGCTGTCCATGAAGTGTAATGAAGAGGAGCATCAGTGAGTGTCTCTACAGCTCCTCGGGGTGGTTCACGCACTACAGTTATCAATAATATCAAAGCTAAGGCTCCCAAACCTGGAGTCACCTGTGAAAGGCATAATAAAAAAAAAAACCAATGTGAAAAATTCTGAAAAGAGAAAAATATATGTGAATGACTGGAGAAAAAGCTGCAGTCTAAGTGTGGGTAAAAAGAAGTTTCAGAATAACTCCATTTATTGTAACAACAAACATTGACTAAAGTAGCTATAAATTCTACTTGCCCGCAAGGCCCAATGCCAGTCATCAGCCACATCTTTCACCTTTGATCCCACAATGTAACCCAGTCCACTGTAGAAAAAAATCAGGAGAGCATTCAAATCTATACACTGGCAGGTTTTCCAACATCCACCAAAGCTAGTTAACACTATCAGCTTAACTCTTTTAGGATATGGATATGCAAGCTATATAAAGTAATGTTAGTTTTTTTATTTTCAACAAAGATAAAAACCCATCTTTTCACCCTCCCTCCAAATATAGAGCACAGGCTGTTCCCACCTGCCTACAGGTATAGCAAAGTAGAAAATGCTAAGCATGCGGGATCTCCGGTCACCCAAGTACAGGTCAGCAATAATGGTGGGGGCAATAGTTGAATAGCTAGCCTCTCCCACACCCACTAGGCCTCGTGTAAGTAGCAACATCCAGAAGAACTGAAGAGGAGATAAAAAACAGTGTATGAACAATAGGGAAGCAGATATAAGCTTTAAATGTAGAATACACTCAATAGGAACCTTGAAACTTTTGGTTGTGAGCTATGAATTAAACATTTTAACTTTGTTTAGACTTTATTTAGTTATTTGTTTATTGCTTACTTAAAACAAAAGTGCCTTCAGCAATAAAACAGGAAACCTTAGAAAGATTTCTTTCTAATTTTAGAGAATTTATTTGAGGTTCGATTAAAAGAGAGCCAGAAATGCAACTATTTGAAAGCAGCAACAACCAGAGGGTTAATTCCTCTTCTCGTTGCCTGCTATGAAACTTCATGCATTTGAATGTATGGAATTCCTCATCACTAAGCCTATTAGAAAAGTTTTATAGCTTGAAATATAGAATTTCAAGAATAATTTCTGGAAATTTACCAGAAGTCCCCTCTTCCACACCCGATAAATACCTGCTTGGGGATGAAGCTGCTCCCTAGAGTCACAATAGACCAGAAGAAGATTCCTATACACATCAGATATTTACGATTGTAACGATCACCCAAGTAACCAAAAATAGGTGCCAGTACCATGTAGCTGCTAATAAAAACTGTTAGGAAATGAAAAAGAGTTTTATGTTCCATCTCTGTTCCATATCAATTGTATAAATGGTTACAAAAGGGAGAGAAAAGACAACCAAGGCCAATTCCACCAGTCCTCACCTGTCTGTAGCAGTCCTGATTTGCTATCATCTATATTAAAAAATTTCTCAATGTCAGGAAGAACACCTGAAACAAGGGAAAAGAAATTCAGAATTTCGAATGAGGATACAAAGATAGTACTTTTCATCAACTTCATCCATAATGATCTAATCAAAGCCAGGAATGGGGAGAATCTATTTATCTTTGCTTTAAAAGTTACATGCCCGTTTCATCAGTTCAAATAAGAAACTGGAAGAATTTCAGCTACCATTCCATTATGCTTACCAGCCACAGTGAAGCGATCCATGTAGTTCAGTAGATTAATAAAAAAGAGTACCCCCACAATAAGGCCTGCATGTTGAGAGGATATCCCTGTCAGGGCCTGTACTTCTTCTTTCCCTATGTGCCCTGGCTGAGGATCGTCTTTTCCTTCACCTTCAGTATCATCTGCCTGGGTTAAAATTGGAGCTGTATCAGCATAAGATTGCTGCTGGGATCCCATGGCTGGGAATAAGGAAGATCCACTGTAAGGAAAAAATGTATAATTACAGGGGATACTGACTTTAGATTTGCAGAACCTACTTTTAAAAAGAGGGTATACCAAACCTATACAACTA
Organism: Pseudonaja textilis; assembly: GCF_900518735.1. The sequence goes on from NW_020769361.1 coordinate 1,167,589, forward strand.
CAGGAGAACAGGATCTATTAAAGAAAAAAAAACCACAAGGCCTATCAATGTTTGTAAGCCACTCAGAGTTACTCAGTGTAAGTGGGAGAGCCCTACAAATTTTCATCAATCAATCAACTGAAGCACGGTAGAAAAACAAATGCTATTATTAAAGTCACTGATCAATTTAGAACCCAGATAAGGTTTCTATTCAAACCCAATCTATTATGATTTATATTGATTGCTTAGTATCCTATGACCAGCACTATGTTATATTTATGAATTGTGAGGATTGTATCTACAATTTTTTATCAATTAATCAATCAACCAATTAAAGAATGGTAGAAAAACAAATGCTGTTAAAGGCACTGATCAATTTAGAACCCAGATGAAGTACTTTTAACTCACAATTATCCCAAACATCCTTCATTTAGTATCCTATTATGATTTGTTTGCTTTAGTACCCTATTTAGTACCCTAATTGCTTTAGTACCCTATGACTATCAGTGTGTTGTACCTATGATTTATGATGATTTGTATTTTATGATTATGAATTCTTGTTTGTATGTACACTGAGAGCTTATGCACCAGAGGAAAATTACTTGTTGTGTCCAATCACACTTGGCCAATTAAGAATTCTATTCAAACAGTGAGAAAAGCTGCAAATTCCTTTGGTGGATGTCTTCATTTCGCAACCGAACCTCAGGAATCTCTACCACAAATCCCTGATATCTCCCAGCAGATCTACTGTCTACCCACGCCTGCTTCCAAGAAAGCGGGGGAGAAAAATTCTTAACCGGACGGCCTGCTCCACAGGGTTATTGTTAGAAATGACCCACTAAACTATATTTAACACCCCCCCCCTTTAAAAAAAACTCTCTCGGGCCTCTTGCAAAAGAACGGAGGCAAATACGGCTGGTAAGAGACAGAGGAGGGCAGGCTGATTTTTTCAAAATACGAACTATATCCAATCATGACTATGGGAGGTTTAACTGCCTCCGACTAAACCCTAAATGCTGGTTTCTGGTAATGCTGGTAATTCTGTCAGTGGACCCCCAGGATCAGTCAACCCCCGCTTAGAATGACCCATTAAAATGAACTAGGGGTGGATGTCTTTATCGAGCGCGTGCCAAGTTTCCTTCCATTTCCAAATTCAATGTAATATTCCCCTTTACAAACTTACCCGGCCTTTCTCCCCTCAGTTTGAACAGTCGGATCAGATCACGTGAGGTTTTTTTGTTGTTGTTGTTGTTTAAAAAAAAGGAGCTCCTTTAAAAAAGAAAAAAGGACAACCTTCCTTATCACATGACTTTTCCCCCCGCCTTTTCCGCCTCACGCTCTGCGACTCGGATTGAGAGGCGGAGCCTCACCCTCAGCGGCTGAGGGAGGGGGGGCGAGTTGCCTCGACGACAGCCAATAGAATGGGACCTTTCATTAGAGGAAGCAGTTTCTGTTACGTTCCTCAGCAGCCCTGGCTGCTCCTCCTACTTCTCTCCTCGAGCAACGGGTAGCCTGTCTTGGTTGGTTGTTATGGTTACGCAGCATTACTTTCTGCCCAGCTCTATTTCCTTCCGTCGCACTGTCTCTATGACATTCAGTGTGCCCTAATTTACAAAATATCACATTTAATTTTATTACTACCAGTTTTGTCCTGGCTTTCTCCGTTATCGCATCTCCCTCAAGTTACAAAGCCATCTCAATCATTTTAAATGGCATGGTTTGGCAAGTCACAATTTTTTAAAAAGGGAGAATGTTGATGATGGGGCGGGTGGGAGCGAGAACACAAATTGTTTAGTGTAGCTGGAGGCTTACAATTTACAATTATTGTAAACCTGTTGGACTAATAAAGATACAGACTTAGCATTAATTTTAGTTAATTTGGCAATAGAAACATGCCCTCTATGTGTTGTCCCAAAACTGCTGGTTAACCATTTCCAGCTGTTGGTTACATAAAATTAAACAATTGTGGTACCAGTAACTTTAATTCATATAAAAATATCTTCATAGAAGTTTATGTTGTGTAAGTATGATATATTCAAGGTATGAGCAAAGAATTAAGCTTGTTTTCATAGGTAATTATGAATAAGAGTTTTCATCATTTTTGTGAATATTCCCCTTCAAAACCAAGTTTTTCTTTTTCATATTTGCAGCTTTGAATCTGTATATGGAGAACTTTGTATCTAACTAGAATTTGCTTGAAGGCAGGCAAAATACATCTCCAGCACCTATGCTGTTCCTGAATTATTTCTTTCAGGATATTGTATAATTTAAAAATTGCCCAAGAGAAAGGAATTCAAGACAGATAAAGGCAAAAAGAGATTCCTATAGAACTCCTCAAGTGTTTGGGTTTTTGGTATATTCACTGTAGTTTACAGAAGTTCTGCAAATTATGATTAAAAAATAAAAAAATGGCTAAGTATACAAAAGAAAACCCATTGTCTGTATGAATATCCCACAAGAGGGAAAAAAGGTAGGAAAGGCTTTTTGTCTTAGATTACATACAAGTTTGGAATGTTATTTTTCAACATCAGTTATTAGCTGTCCATAAATTAAAACATTTTCTACATGCAATGATTTACCTTTCTTTAAAAATATCAGCTGTTTTATTCAAGAGCACAGTACCAATCACTACGTAGATAAATTTTGAGCATAAGCAGATTTTCTTCCAAGTTGGTATTCTCCCCATGCCTTATTGGAGGCCAGCACCTGATCAGCGCTGTTGACAAGCTAAGGATGGTCAACTGATTAGCACTTCTGTGGGAATCTACTAGAAAATATCGGGATTCAGTGACTAAACTAGAAAAAAGTCAACATAACGGTAACATTTCGATAGCGTTGTCAAGAAAAACAAATGTATCCCTGTGGAATTACTAGGATTTCAGCTCTACACAATGAGATATTTTTTCAGTTGTGTTGAACTCCAAATCACCATGCTTGGGGATTATGAGAAATAAGTAAAAGAAAGCACCTAAATGGAAACACGTTTATCCAAGACAGGAGAATTAGATCTATTGAGCAATTTGGGAAACATAGTCCAAAATTTTCTAATTGATGTGATTATACTGGTTATTAATAGCATGGAAAGTTAAGAAAATGTAATATTGGGATTGTACTGCTTTGTTTTTCATATTATGATTGGTTAAACAGCCAGCTGTTTAGACTGGATTTGGCATTTTTCTCCACTTACAGTCCTTCCCAAGAATAGACAGATGTTGTGTAATATTAAAATATTGTCACAGGATGTAAGCTATTCCAAGGATGTAAGCTATTCCAAGATGCTTTTTCCAATTGACTGGTGATTTTGTTAATGCCAGTAGTATTCAAGTGATGTTCCTGGTTTTGGAATTGCAATCAAGGTATCTATTATGAGCAGTGGTGGTGCAGTGGCTAGAATACAGTAGTGCAGGCTACTTCTGCTGACTCCCTGCTGCCAGCAGTCCGGCAGTTCAATCCTGACCAGCACAAGGTTGTCTCAGCCTTCCATCCTTCTGATGTTGGCAAAATGAGGACAAAAATTGTTGATGGCAATATGCTGACTCTAAACTGCTTAGAGAGGACTGTAAAGCATTGTGAAGCGATATATAAGTCTTATTGCTATTACTATTAGTCATATCTTTGCTTACTTTTATTGTTTTATTTATCCTTACAGGACTTTATATTTTGGATACGCTCGTGTTCTTTCTCTTCTGTTGTGCAGTCTTTGTATTATTACGGTTGGTTGAAGTCAGCTAGTTATTTAGATTGCGTTTGGCATCTTTATCCACCTATCAAATCCTTCCCAAGAACCTGGGATAGGCAAATAATTTTTGTTATAGTGTTATTAATATTTATTGAAGAATTATTAAGAACATAGTATTCTCTTAATATCCATCTTTATTCCTCTACAAAGTTTGTCTACAAGTAACAGAACCAGTTAACAAAATTAAATATTATTCAAAATTTTGAGTATAGGAGATAATAAAGTGAAAAGCGTCATGTGTTTATTTTCTCAAAAAATTAAACTGCCATTTCTCACTTAGATATCAGATTCAGTGAAAATTAAATCAAGGAAAGTAGCGAGTCACTAATATCAAATACTATGGATAAATACCAAATATCACACTGAATACAGGTGAGTCACTCAAGAGTGGGCAAATATAAAAAAAATAATCAATTCTAAACATAGATTCTTTGCAAATGCAAGGATGCTAGTTCCACATTTCAATAACATCACCAGATTCCATCCCCAATTGTTCAGGGGTCAGAGTTTCTGTCAAACGCTGCCCATCAAAATAGAAGACAACTTTTGATCTGCCAAGACCTTGAGCTTCTTTGTATTGATTCATAAGGGTTTCTAAGGGCTCCCCCTACAAAAAGGGAAACATAATTACAATATTGTAATGCTTCTTCACAAAAGAAATCCTACAATCCAGATCTTAGTTCCTTTACCTTCTGGATTGTAATCTCCATCACAGAACTTCTGTCTTTTCCTTGTACCCGAAGCAACAGGGTTCCAGGATCATCAGCCTGTTGTTTACTGGTCTCCACTATACAATCTGGAAGTCGCCAACAGAGAACATTTATCTTATTTTTTCTCCATGGAGTTCAAAACAGCAAAATAATGATTTACCCCAATATTATCCTCATCAGTTGCCCCATAAAGGTAGAGCTGGGCCACAACAATAAGAGTATGTAGCTGAAGGGAGATTAGAATTTAGTATCTCCCAAACCTTGCAGTAGTTCTAATTTTGAAAAAAAAAACTGGTTTAGATAATATAGTAGGGAGAACACAAGAAAATAGCTGTAAAATATTGGACAGTACAGAAGTTTAGTTCATTTGGGAGGCAAAAGGTTTGAGGAATTTAAAACAATGAGATTGGAAGTAATGATGATCTGAAGTAAAAAAAAAAAGTTCCTAAACTATTTACCGATGATGTCAGCAACGCCAAGGTCCAACTTAGCAGGAGTAGCATCAACTGAAAGTTCACTATCATAATGCAGGAGCAGGATTCTACTTGGATGAACCTTCAGTATTTGTGACATGCGGTCAACCACTCGCTGAAGAGGCTCTGTCTACAAAAGATGAAGTTAAGTAGCTGTGTTAGAGCACAAGGATTCTCTCTACCCTTAACCACAGCTACAAGACCGATACTGCAGCATTGGGACAATAAATACATGTCACCAGGAACCCAGTGGATCAAAGATAATATGAACATACTTGCATATTTGCATTAGATAAATGCACAGAATTGAAACTGTTTACTATTGTAATGTTATACTTTATTTCCTTTTTAGTTGTTTTCTAAAGCACTTATGCACTTTTTAATTTGATAATGTATTTCTATCACCATTATCTTTGTTTTGTTCCTTTTGTCTTTTTTCTGTTATTTTAAAAACAGTAATAAATAATAGTTTTAAGAGAGTAAGATTAAGAGAATAGAATAGAATAGGATTCTGAGAAAGATGTTAGATCCTCCTCAGTGACATTACTTCCCAATTCAAAAATTGTTGCCCATCATTTTGTTTCATTGTTACAGAATGGATGGATTTAGGCAGGATTGTATACAAAGGTCCATCTATTAGTTGGGGAATATCCAACAGTGAAAAATAAGATTCCAAAACCCAAGATGGCTGTCTCTTGTGTTAAAGCTAATAAAAAAACCAGTCTCTCTTGCAGATGTTAGGATTGATTCTTAGACAAGCACGGGAAAAAGAAAAAAAGCCCACATTATGATAGCAAAGGGAAGTGAATAGAGATAAGATATCAAATACCAAAGCCTCACACCATTAGAATACAGATTTTGTAGATATCAGCTCGGCATCGGACTTTCAGCATCAGCTCCTGGGGTTCAAATGCATCAACCAGAGCTACATCATCCTCATCAAATCCCTGCAAGCTCTTCTTAGCAGCTGAGAGGGACATGCTCAAATTTTTGAAACTCTGATCAAACATTCTGCTGAGAAAGCAAGGAAAAACTTAAGTGAGAAATCCATATGCTGGGTTTTGCCTTAAGATGCCATTATGCCATTATTTAGAAGTATGTTGTATTTAGTTTGAAGCAGGCAAAGATACTTGGGATCTGTTATGGAAACCTTTTGTAACTGACAGTACTTTAAAGAAGCAGTAAGTTTATGTTGACATAAACATAACATTCAAGAAAATACAGGTGATCCTCAACTTACAACAGCTCATTTAGTGACCAAAGTTATAACAGCACTGAAAATTACTGATTCCAATGCATACAAGTAGCCCTTGACTTATAACTATAATTGAGCCCAACATTTGTTGCTAAGTGAAACATTTGTTAAGTAAATTTTACTCCATTTTACAACCTTTCTTGCAACAGTTAAGTGAATCACTGCAGTTGTTAATAACATAAGTGAATCTGGCTTCCCCATTGAGTTTGTTTATCAAAAGGTCGCAAAAGGAGACCACATGATCATAGGACACTACAACAGTCATAAATATGAGTCAATTGCCAAGCATCTGAATTTTGATCATGTGACCATGCGGATGCTGCAAAAGTTGTAACTGAAAAACAGTCATCTCACTTTTTTATCCTTTGTAAGGTATTAGGGGGATGTTATCACCTACATAAGGCATCCTGAAATTAAGAATTATTTGTACAGATATTATGTAAGCCTCCAAAAAGCAGACTTTCATAAAATTTCTGGCATGGAAAAGACAAGGTGTTTGTTCCAAGAGACAGTGAGCCACAACAGTCTCTCCCAATTTAATATTTCTCTAAACTTTTGGAACATAATTCCCACACCTGCCATCGTCCCCCAAGTCCGACATATACAGAAGAATTGGAAATGGGAAGGTTAGTACAGACAGACCCATTTCACATATTTGACTTGGAACCCTTCATGAATTAATTTGCTTCCTTCATACCTTTTTTTGTTAAAACATGAACCAGTTTAGCCTTTTTATAAGGCTGCTCTAAAAATACTGTCTGAAGGTAAAGACGAAATGGTATATAAGGAGTCCTTAACTTACAACCACAATTTCCATTAAGCAAGGTAACTGTTAAATGAGTCACATCCAATTAATCAAATCACTGCACTTAGGTGGGCATTAAGTAAATCCAGCTTCCCTGATTTTGTTTGTTGGAAGCCAACTGCAAAAATTGCTAACAGCAATCACTTCATCCTGGGACCTCACAACTATCATAAATACATCCTGGTTGCCAAGCACTCAAATTTTGATTACATGATTGTGGGGATGTTGTGTGGGCAAAGATTGTTAAAGTCAGTTTTTTCCAGTGCTGATGTAACTTCAAATAGTCACTAATCGAATGGTTGAGTCTAGAACTATTTGTATTATTCTGCAACTCCTAACCTAAGCTCACCAAGAAACCAGTCCTCCTCCCCAGTTCTTAAGAATTTAAGAGCTCAAAGTATTAACCAAATTGGCAATTTAGCAAGCTAAATACACAAAGAATAGCTTGCCATGGTCCAGCCTTATCAGCTACATCAGCCAATTCACTGAAATCCTGTATGTCGCTGTATTATAAATATAGGATATAACCATCTCTCCAACCCTGTATGATTATTACTTTCAGCACAATATTGCTGTGTTCATGCTGATTTTTAATTGGTATCAAAGGAGATTATGATATCAACAGATGTAGATCAGCAAAATCTTTACTGGACTTGATTTGCTCCATTCAGATAACAAACTTAGTCAAAATGTGCTGCTTACTACCACCTGCCAACTCTCTTCCTATGCACATTAAATAATTGCTGAGCTATCTGAAGCACCTTAAGCTAACACACCATGTTAGTTCAAACTGATGTGATGGCTTCTGCTAGCTGGAGCAAGGTAGGGAAAGAAACCACCAATTTAAATCAATTATTCCCAGAAATCACAATCCTTCCTAAAGTTTTTGTTCCTCCTCTTATCAATCCAGTACACTTTCACCTCATTTCCAGAAATACCAATTTCTTATTGGGTTTTGACATGACCCTTCTTTTGCTGTGGAGGAGGTGAAGGGGATCATGAAAGATATCTGTCAAAAGGAGAACAGACAAAGTAATGGTTTAAATGCAGCTTTTCTGAAAAGTCAAGCAGAAGAGAACTGAAACCTTGGTTTATTCTTCAATTGCTTTAAAGGAATTGGCTTTTCCTCTTCCTCTTCGTCTTCTGAGCTATAGGGCAGGTTGTTACTACAGCGTTTTTTGATTTCATCAGGAAGCTTCAGGGAATTTTTTAACAATTTTAGGCTGTTCTGAACCTGCAGATAAAAAACAAAAGGATTGGGGGAGGGGGAGAATATATCACGTTACTAGACAGAAACAAGAATTAGTCACTAGATGTGTAGAAGTCAGTGATACTAGTATATCTAGATGAAGGATCCATCACAGTAAAAATGGGATGCTATGGTTCTTTGCATCTCTTCAACGAAGGGTACTAATGATAAGGAGCAAACCTGACAATAATGGAAGATAACAAAGGTAAGTTTGAGGCCAACATTAAGAGTATACTGTAAAGAATTACAATGCCCTTCTCTTTACAAAACATCCAGAGGTTTTTAAAAACAGTTCAGATAATCAGCAGCTCTTTTAAAAGAAAAAAGAATGCATCCTGAGCGCTAAATCACGTTTTCTGTTATCTGGACATCATGCTTTTAATAATAGAACCTGACTGTAGTTACATTGTCTCTCTGCTGGCTCATATCCAGCTCATGATTCACTAACATCCTTTTTACATACAGCATATATGCAGATTAAATTAGGTCTAGATAATTCTTGACATGATCAAACAACTCAAAGCTAGAATGGCTTGAAAAGAATGCTTCTCTAAAGCACTTCTGGCTGTTGTAAAATGTTACACACATGCAAACCCCACAATCACATAATCATGATCTGGGTGCTTGGCAACCTATTTACAGTTACAATTGGTTGCCAAGCTCCCCACAAAATGTGATTGCCATTTGAAATAATTTCTGCTGGCTTCCCCAGAAAGTCAATGGAGAAGATGGTAAGGAAGTTTAGAAGCTGCTGCCACTGAGCTGAAATTCTCTCTAGGTTGGCAATTCCTTCAAGTGACAGGACTATCTGCCAAGAGGGAATCTCAGCCAGGAGGGAATCCCACCTCCGTATGGACCTGAGATTCCCCGCCACTCCCAAAAGGCATTCTCTTTGAGGTGAAAGTCCTGCCTGCTGAGGGGTAGAGGAACTCTTCCAACCAGCTGTGGCAATAAAGCTTAAATTCCAAAGATCTGAACTTCCTTTCTGAAGTCTGCTGCGTAAGTTCCTTTCTGTGCATGGAGGTGAAGGGAAAATTTTCATTAGGTTACAGAAAAGAAGCTCAGATCACTAAGAACTGAACCCTTCCTGCACCCCATCAGTTTCCTTTGCAGGCAGCTCTCTTACTCTATCTGCTTAACAATCCACGTAGGCACCTCAGTTAACAACTGCTTTGCTCAATGACCAAGACTGTAGTCCCAACTGTGGTTGTAAGTCAAATTTCATCAGCTTTCTTAATCTGCATATGTTGTGCTTCTGACAAATTCTCTAATAAGGCAGCAGCAGCTAGAAATATTTGGCTTATCTTGAGAAGTCAAGAGCCAGTTTGGACTTCCGGTTTGCTAGGTTTAGGCAGCGGCAGGGATTCGCGATACCATGCGATCCCTGCTGCGCTCGCTGCCAAGGTGCCCCCGATCCATTTGGATTTGGGGGATATAGCTGCCCCGTAGAGGCAGCTGAAGACAGGGGGGTCCGGATAGGGGCTTGGGGGTGTCGCAGACCCCCTCCCCAGCCAGCAAAACCCCCTTTTCCCAAGGTGGAGGAGCGGCGATCAGTAATGGCCACCACAAAGAACCCTGCAGCTGGATAAGATTGTGCAGGAGGAAGAAAGTTGAAAGAGTCGTGAAAGTGGTTTTTGACCGGGATAAAGCAAGAGAAAGTACCCCGGAATTTGAAAATTGCCAAAGATAAATTGTTTCCAGAGAGAGTTACAAGCGGCGAATGGAATTCCAAAAGGGAAAGTTTTTTTTTTCTACTTTTCACTCTCCTTCCTAATGTGACAGTGGATGGAACTATAAGAGAAGAGAAATCAGAAAACCTGCATTGGAGGTAATTAAATGCTGAAGGGATAAGGATTTCTGAACATTTAAAAAAGAAAAAAAATCTTTTTTACTGTGAGTGGGAAGGGAGAGGAAAAAAAATTGGAGCAGTATTTGAAAATAAGGAGAAGATTGCCTAGAATTTTAAAGAATTATTAAACATTAACAAGACTTCTAAAAGATATATTTTAAATGGAACTTTGTGACTAAATACTAACCCCAGAAAGAGAAAGTGAAGAAGGAGAAAGTACTAAAAAGAAACAGCTTATTTGGACTGCTTGGTGATTTTGGAACTTCTGAGAACTATCTTTGATTAAAAGCACTTAGGTGGTTGTTTGGAAAACCTTTTCGCTCTATAATGGCATCATTTGTGGATGGATTGAAACTTGAATACCAAAAATATAAAAAGGAAGAACAAGAAGGGAAGGATTCTCTTGGCACTCTTTTTCAATTTTTAGAAATGGCGGTTTGTACTTATGAAAAACTGACTGCGCAACAGGATGACTGGGACAAAGAAGAAGCCATCTTTGATGAACAAGTGACTTTACTTGGGGAAGGAAAGGAGAAAGAAGAAAAGGAAAAGGGGATTTTAAGACTTGGAAAAACAATCAAAAAAGAGAAGAATAAGGTGAAAGGTGGATATTGTTAGAAAACAACAGAAAGGAGGAAAGCAGAAGAATAAAAGGGAGGTGGAAAGACAAGGGGGTAAAGAGGGCAAGGAGAAGAATAAGCAAGGGAGAAAGGAAGGGATGAGAAGCCTCAATGGTGGGGAGCAAGATGCAAAGAAACAAAAGTCTTTTAGAGACAATGGGTAAATTTTATTGAAAAACGGATTCTGGAAAGGTACATAAGATTGCATTTTTATATTTGTATTTAGAAATAATTTTAGAAAGTTGGAAATAATATGTAATTTAAAATGTGATAAAATATTTAGTGTAACCTAGTGAAATTTTTGTCAAGAAAAAGCAATGAAATAAACGGGAGAATTGGAGTAGGAGAAGGGGGAACATTTTAAAGAAACAATGATTTAAAGCATGTGATGTGGGGAGGGGCATAATTATGGAAAGCATAAGTGTTCCCAGAAAAAGAAGGCAATGAAATAAATGAGAGATTTGAAATAGGAGAAGGGGGAACATTTTAATGAAATAATGACTTAAAATATGTGATATGGGGGGGGGGGGAAACAATCATGGAAAATAGGTGTTCCCATAAAAGTATGATATTTAATTGAAAAGTAATGTGTTAAGTGTTTAAGATATAAATGAATATTAATATTAATGAATAGATTTGTATTGGCATTGATAATATTGTATAATTTTAGAATGTACCAAACAGAATCCCAATGTAAGCTGTATATTTTATATTAAGTATTATAAATGTAGGGGAAAGAGATAAAGGCATCATACTCCAATTAGTGTACAGGAGAAGTTTTGTTTAAAGAAGAAAGATAAATGGATAGCTGGAAACAGAACAGACAAAGAATAATAAATATTATGATTTGAATTGAGATGAGATAAATAAAATAAAACTAAGAAAATTTAAAAGAGATGAGAAGCTATATAGAAAATTGAAAATGGTAATAAGATATGGAATGGTATACAAATTGAATATGAATTGGAATTTGTGTCTGTACGAAGAGTTGTAACCCGGGACTAAGCAACTTTCAGAAAAGATGTTTTTTATGTTTCTATGTTTTGTGTTTTTGTGTGTTTATGTTTGATTGAATTAATAAAACCTTGGAGGAATGTTAGAAGAGGACAATTGAGAATAAAAGATAGAAGAGAATAAAGCAAGTTAGAAGAAATAAGTATAGTGAATAAAAAACATATAAAATAGATAAATATAGAAAAGAAATATAACTGAATAAAAGTAAAGGGAGAAATAATGAGCAACTTGAAAGGATATGTATGTGTTTATTTTTTTTATTTTTTTTAAGTAAAATTTTATTAATTTTCAAAAAAAAAACAGTACACAAACAAAACAAGACACAAGAACATAAGACATCTTTTCCAACAACTAATTAACAAAACAAATAAGACATCTCATTTAAGTACAATATAATTCTAAATTATCACATTTCCTCACATAACTTAATAAGCATCTTATATATTCAACTTCATATCTTATTACTGTTTCCCACCTTCTTACTGTTTCTTCCTTTATTTCTATTCAGTTTTATTCATTCATATATTTCATCTTACTATATTTCATATTGTTACTATTTCATATGTTCTTATCCAATATTACTCCTCAATAAGCAAATATAGACTGACAAACACATAACATAAAAAATATAAAGCTTCTTTTTAGAAAGCGGCTTAACCCCGGGTTATAACTTTTGGTACAGACTTAAATTAAATTCATGCTCAGCTTATATACTATTTCATATCCTGTTAAAGATTCTACATTTTACAGATATCTTCTCCCCTCTTTTCACTCTCTTAATTCTACTTTATTTATTTAAACTCAATTTAAATCATTTCACTTGTATTTTTTGTCCGTTCTTTTTCAATCATCCATTTATCTTTCTCTTAAACACAATCTTGTCCCTGTAATAACTGGTTGAAGTATGACACCTTTCTATTTTCCCCCCAAATTCAACGCTTAAAATTAATCATTATTTCTATTCTGATTCTGCTTAGTACATTCTAAATAACATTTTAGAATAAAAACAAACATAATATTCTTATAGATATTAAAAATAGTATTCCCTAACAAATTAGTTAAATACACATCAATTACACAATCCCTACAATATTTTATTGACACATATTTCAAATACAAATATAAAATGCAGTCTTGTGTACCTTTGCAGAATCTCTATTAAGATTTTATTTTACCCTTTGTCTCTGAAAAAAAGTCGCTTATAAACAAAACAAACAACATCTTGTTTAAAGTCCTTATAACTTCCCTTCGCTTTCTCTTCCTTCCTTGTCAAATCTAGCCTTTTTACCCCCCCCCTCAATCTCCCACTTTTTAATCTCCCCTCTCTGTTGCATTCCTCTTTTCCATTGCTTTCTATCATTATATCGATTTTTCACCTTTCTTTTCCCTTTCTTGTTTTTTTAGAGCTTAAGTTCTTGATTTTCTTCTCCTTTTTACCCGTTTTTGAAATCATATGTCCATTAAAGATGGCTTCTTCTTCATCGTCCCAGCCTCTTTCTTGTTGCATTTCCTGGTAAGCAAAAATCGCCATTTCTAAAAAGCCAAAGATAGATCCAAAAGAGCCATCTTCCTCTTGTCTTAGTTTTTCAAACTGCATTTTCAATTCTTCAAAAGACACCATTGTGAACAGAAAAGGATTTATTTATTTTTTTAAGCAGTCCAAATGTTTTCTTAGTCTTTCAAAAGATAGTTAAAGTCCCAAAGTCATTTGCTCTTCCTGGGGGAGAATTCAATTACATAATTCCAAGACATTTTTCGGAAGTTTTATTACAGTTTAATCTCTAATCTTATAAAACTCCAAGCAGTCTCCTTCAACAAACGTTAGTATAAATCATTTACCTCTCTTCCTTCCCCCTTAAAGCAAAAAGATTTGAGTTTTAAAGTATCAATATTTGAAAATATAATTTCCCCTTGGCTTCAATTTTGAAAGTTAATACCTTCTATTGCCAATACGGGTGTTTCGGATTTCCATCTGCTGCCTCCGTGGGAAGGAAAGTGAGGAGAAAAAAAAAGTTTTCCCTTTACTCTTCCACCGCAGCTTAACGATCCTTTGGAAAACAATATATCACTTGAAAAGCCAAAGTTCCAGGGTATTCAGATGTTAATTGTTGTCCCGGTTCAGCCAAAAGCTTTCTCTGTTTTTTTTCTTCCTTCAGCACCCCTCCTGCGCAATCTTTTCCCGGATGCCAGCCTCTTCATGGCGGCCATAAGACCGTCGCTGCATCGTCTTGAGAGAAGGAGGTTTAAACTGGGGGGCGGGTCTGCGACACCCCCAAACCCCTCCCCAGATCCTCCCTATCTTCGGCTGCCTCTACAAGGCAGCCTTATCCTCCAAATCCATCTGGATCGGAGGCACCAAGGCGGTGAGCACAGCGGGGGTTGTGAAGAAACGCAAATCCCTGCTGTCACCAAAGCTGGCAACCGGAAGTCAGGATATGTATGTGTTTATAAGGAGATGTGTCAATGGTGTATAAAATGTTTTATTTGTTTTGTTAAAATTTACTAATAATTTTCAGAAAAGAGGTTTTATGTTCTTATGTTTTATGTTTTGCATGTCTTTAAAAATTAATAAAAATTGTTTAAAAAAAAGAGCCAGTTTGGAGTAGTACCAGTAGTTAAAGCAAAGCTGGAAAGCAGAAGACGAAGCTTAAAAGGCTAAGCATGGCCAGACTTGGTTAGTATCTGAAAGGGAGATCACTAGGAAATCTCATGGCTCTAGAGTAGACAGTGGAAAGAGAAAAACCTTCAAAAGATAGCAGTGGCAAATAATATATATACTGTTGCCAAGAGCAGTACAGGGATGACCATAAGGTAGAAGGTTGGTTTCACATGTTGCAAGTTACACGTGAGATGGATTCTTCTGTCAGTTTTGCAAAGAGTAAACAAAAATATGGGAAAGGACACTATTTTTCCCAGTAGTATAAGGCAAGGGTCTCCAATCTTGGCAACTTTACAACTTGTGGACTTCAACTCCCAGCAAAGCTGGTTGAAGAATTCTGGGAGTTGAAGTCCACAAGTCGTAAAGTTGCTGTTAGGGATATACCCCTAGCAAGATCTGCAGGGCAGTCAGGCAGGCAGGCAAAATATGTGAGATAAGTGTTGTGTAGCTTACACTCAGTAAACCATACACAGTGCCAATTAAAGTAGTTTTATTCCAGCAAGAGTTTAAGCATAGTCAAAACAGTCCATATATCATACACTTAGTTCAGTCCGTCCAGGGAGTATTCATTTGCAAATTCCAGTGATGAAAAAGAGAGGTCGGTACACTTACAAAATAACAGTCCGGTAATTTATCTCCTCGCAGTAGAGAGAGATATGCAACAAACTCAGAAAACTCCTCTCTTCCGTTTGCAACTCCAGTAATTGCCAGCAAAGCGTCAGGGAATCGTCAGCGTCTCATCAGCATCTCTTGCTCCCTCTTATGGTGTTTTCACACCACACCCAAAAATACATGCTTTGCATTTAAAGTAACACACACTTTAAACTAAGAATCATAGCTTATATATATATTATCTTACCCAAACTAGTTAGGTGACCAATGTTATACCTAACAGTTGCCAATGCTGGAGACCCCTGATATAAGGGACAACATAAAAATAGAGGAAAACTGGCAAACACCCAATACTGGGGGCTATGCAATGAATAGTCATTAAATTAAGTTCCCACTTGTCCCTGCAAGCAACACCAATATGTTTGCAAGCTAAAGAAACCTTTTCATTGAATTATTTAATGAGATCAGACACATTTTTTTCCATACAGAAGCAGCAGCAGAGGCTAACAATCTCATTTTTAGATATATACATGTTTTTGAGTTAGTGCTGATCATCTGTGATGATCTGATATGTTCATACATATCCCAAAACACATTTTTGGAAAGCTTTTCAATAGTGGCCTGTCATTACTTTTTTCCTAGGGCAGAGACCTGATTTCATGCCTAAACCAGACAGTCTGATTTCTATTCCAATGCCTTTAAACCACTGCACCAAACTGGCTCTCAGCCTCATTATACAGATTTACATTAATTAGAATACATATAATAAAGTGTAAAAAAAATTAACTGGAAATGTACTGCGATAAAGACATTGAAGGACCGAGGTTGGCATAACAAAAACAACAGATTCCTAAGTTATGCAGTCTGAGTAAGAATTGATACCTTCATTATCTGCCTGCAAGCCTCCCTGCAGACCCAGCTGTTCCTAATCACCTATTTTCCAATTAAAAAACTTAACCTGACAATTTTATCTCCCTGAGAAACTGGATTTGAGAAGGTGGTAATCTTCTACAACTGAGCCCAGTACTTTTGTAGTTAAAAGTCAGGAATTTGTTGATATCGTGGCAGAAGAAACTAACGGAGAGCGCGAACTTGGGAGGGGGGGAAGGGGAAAAAATGATGTTGTGCACCCCTTAAAAGTCACCCCGCCAGTGCTTACCTTGGTCGAATAGACCGGGACGGAGACGCTGCTGGTGAGATAGCGGCGTCGCTTGGGTAAAGGCTTCTTGGGGGCCCCTTCTGGCTCCGAGTCGCTGCTTACAGTAGTCACCTGTTGGGGAGGGGCGAGAAACACCGAAGGGCCATCACCCCGAGGCCAAGATTTCATCCCCGTTTCCCTCAATTCCGTCAAATCCCTTCCCGCCCGCCTCCTGTTTACCGTCTCCGCCATCGCAGCACAAGACACTTTCCTATTGGTTTCGCGATTCGCGTCGTTCTGCCTCCTAAGCTCCGATTGGGCTCCACCCGAAGCTCTTTGTTTCTTCACTCCGCCAAGAAATTAACTATGGATGTTCTCCGTCGTCCAGGTTATGGTTGGTCCCAAAGGTGTTTCGTGGTTGTTCTTTTCTTTCGCTCCTCACCCAGAGAAGCTGAAGAAGCTTCTTGAAAAAGCTCGTCCGAGAAAAGTTTGGCACTTCCGAGAAAAGTTCGAGCGAGCTACCGTTCGCCCTACAAGTCTTCTCCTCCGAAGCGAGAAGCAGTCTGAGGGCGGCAGCGGGTTTGTTTTACTTTTTTAAGGCGAGGCGGCTCCAATCATTCGCTTTCCGGGGCGGGTCAAGAGGATTGCCCGTGGTCTTGAGGGACGCCTCTTGTTTCGACGTAATAAACCTCTAGACAGAATAGAGGCAAATGCGTATTTTGCACTATCTTAACTCTTGCAGCGAATCGTCCATTTTGGAGGTATTAATTATTAGTTGGACTTAGCCACATGCCACCTCCCGGGAGGCCTTAACCATGGATCCAGAACACAAGTGGCTGAATTCACACAACTAATCTAATCTCCTCTTCCCCAAGAGTGACCAGCTCAATTCCCACATAACAAGGCTCAGACGCGTCTCCATCTAACGAGTCTGCCTAGCCAGAGTCCAACTCACAGCAAAATACAGTGGTTTTTATCTGACGCTTTAGATTGTGCTTGTCTGGGGCAAGCACTGGCCTTAAAAAAAACAACTCGCTTTTTTAAAGCGCATCTTTTTTAAGATGTCTCCTCGAATGGGGATGAAACATTTGCAAGCAAATTGCCAAGCTCGGAGCCATGAGGAGGAAGAGGGCTACTTATCTGAGGGCAAGCTTTCTTTCCAGATTTCATAAACTTCAGGATCAAGGCAGGAGCATCCCAAACAGCATATGATGGAGTTATTAAACTCACATGTATACAAATCACACCCCTGAATTCACACTAAGGGTGTGGAAGAATGTGTCTGATCTCCATTATTAAATAATTCAGAACCTTGTTTGTAATCCACCTGGTCCTGGTGATTTGAATTTGTTTAGGGTGGGCAGGTGCTCTTTTACTGGTTTATGCCTATTTAACTAATCTATTTTTACAGTACTGTTTTTGATAGGTTGGATTCTCCCCCCCCCCCCTTTGTGTAAAGATGGATGCAAAAAATGAGATAAGTAGCTCTGCTTTCTCTTTGTTGCTTGACATCTTCTTGCCACTTTCTCCCGTTAATAGATCAATCATTTCCTTGACTTTTCTATTGTGTTTTACGTTGAAAGAAGAGTTTTATTATTTTTCATTTAAATATGAGCCAACAGTGTGCTGCAGCTACCAAAAAGCCAATACCATTCTAGGCAGCATTAACAGAGGGATAGAATCTGGATCACATGAAATATTAATTGGGTATGTCTAGTTTAATGAAAAGAAGGACTGGAGTGACATGATAGCAGTGTGCCAATATCTCAGGGGCTACCACAAAGAAGGACTCAAGCTATTCTCCAAAGCACCTAAAGGCTGGACAAAAAGCAATGGATGGAAACTAATCAAGGACAGAAGCAACCTAGAACTAAGGAGAAATTTCCTAACAATTATTCAGTGGAATGACTTGACTCCAAAAGTTGTGGAGACTCCAACACTGGAAGTTTTAAAGAAGAGTTTGTCTGAAATATATTAGGGTTTCCTGCCTTACCAGGGGGTTGGATTTGAAGACCTTCAAGAACCCTTCTAATTCTGTTATTCTATAAAACCAATTCTTTGCACCCCTTTTTTCTCTGCAACCTACCCTTTTTGTTATTGAGATAAAATCTTTTTCATACTGTCTGAATTTCATTTTCTTTTATTTGTTCTTGCTTCACTCTGCCTTTGGAAACTTCAGGTAGCCCTCATCTTATGACAACAATTCAGTCCAAAATATCTATTGCTGAGCAAGACAGTTGTTAAGTGAATTTTGTCCCACTTTATAACTTTAGGCTATGGTTGCTAAGTGCAGTTGTTAAATTGGTAACCTCGTTAAGGGAATCTGGCTTCCCCATTGACTTTGCTTATCAGAAGGTCACAAAAGGTGATCATGTGACCCTGGGACAGCGCAAACACCATACATGTGCCAAGCTTCTGGATTTTGATCACAAGTCCAGGGGGATGCTGCAATGGCTGCAAGCGTGAAAAATGGTCGTAAGTCACTTTTTTTCAGAGCCATTCTAACTTTGAATGGTCACTAAAGGAACTATTGTAAGTTGAGGACTACTTATATTCTTTCAATATAACTATCTCATATTTAAACCACCCATCTCCTTCACAGAGGGAGTCTGGGCAATGCATTAAAATATTAAAATAATACACAAAAAGTAAAAGAATTTTTTTTAAAGGCCAAGGATAAATGCTGTTAGAAATTAATTGAAGGGTGAAGGACGGGTTCTCAAGGCAACAACCAGTCTAATGGCTACGACCTCATCTGGGCTCCCCATGCAAAGCTGCAGAGCCAGCTTTTCGGAAAGCCAGGAGGATGAAGGCCTGACTCACCTCCAGTGGGAGAAGGTTACACAGAGTGGGAACAGAGGCAAAGAAGGTGCTCTGCCTGGAGCCTGCCAGTCAGAATGCAGGCAGTCCTTGACTTATGACCATAAGTGAGCCCAAAATTTCTGTTATGTGAGATTTTTACAGTGAGTACCCATTTATGACCTCTCTTACCACAGTTGTTAAGGGAATGGGGAGGTTACATCAGGCCAAGTCATTGGAAAGTAAACTGTTGGGGGGGAGGTTAGGTTGGTTGGTTGAGGGTCGGTGCTGTCTCTGGTTGGTTATGTGGTTGATTTGGATTCTGAGGGATTCGTAGGCTGGTTGTAGGTCAAAGTGTCTGTTGATGGAATTGCTTGTGGAGTGCCAGGCTTGGATGAACTCAGCATGGTGGGTGGTAGTGTGCCCAATGATTTTTGTGTTGCTCCAAATGGTTCTGTTTGGTGTCAGTATGAGTAGAAATTAAGAGATTTGGGATCTTAGTGTTTAATTGCTAGCTGGTCTTAGTTGATCCTGTTTTTTAATTGACAAGTGTTTTTCCCACATAGAATTGATTGCTTAAAGTTGATTTTGTAGATTACATTGTTTCTTTCATCTTTTTGGTTCTGGATAATTCCTGGCGGAATGTGGCTGTGGGTTTGTGGGCTATTGCTGTGCCTAGCGGTTGAAGAATTCTGGCTGTCATTTCTGACACCCCTTTTGTATACGGTAGGGTTAGTTTTTGCGTGGTCATTGGCTGTGTGATGTGTTGTGGTTTGGGTGGGGTTGGGGTATGAAGATTTTTGGATAGCCATTATGGAGAAAGACGTCAAGCACCTGTTTCTCTTTAGCTTTTTCTTAGTATTGTGGTGCTGCAGTGTGTCCTGTCCTGTGGTTTGGATACAGCTGCTTTTGTGTGCAGTGGAGTGCTTGCTTGCGAAGCTGAGGATCTGGTTTGTGTGCATGGGTTTGTGGTAAATGTGGGTTTCCAGTTCTCCATTGTCTAATCTCCCTATGACAATGTTGAGGAATGGGACTCTGTTGCCTGTTTCCTCTTCACGTTGTGAATTTGATCCCATATTCATGTTATTGAGCATGTGATATGTTTCTTCAATTTGGGAGTGTTTGATGATGATGAAGGTGTCATCGACATAGCATGTCCAGAATTTTGCTTGGATGGTAGGTAGAGCAACACAAAAATCATCATCATCCAGCGTTTCCAGCGTTGACGGTGCACTCCGGAACAGCGTGATCCCTGGAATAGCGCGATCAGCTTCCCCGGATGATACAGATTTTTTTTCTATATATTGTCACATTTTGTCCATCTTCGGGGTCATCGCATACATGCACGGTTTTGAGAATTTTGCCCCAGGGATCAAGTCAATTGCGCAATCTGTTGGTCTATGAGGTGGTAAAGACTCGCACTCTTTTTCACTAAAAACATCTTCTAGATCTTTGTAAACATCCAAGTAGGGTGGATTCTTGGAATCTGTCACAGCTGTTACTGCCTCTGTATTCTGCGTGCATGGATGTGGCTTAGGGCCAATCAATATGCGTAACTTACAAAAACCTCCTTCCCACTATATTGTAGGCTTTCATTTATCTAACCATGCTAGCCACCCCACTTGTGTGTTCACCAAAGCCGGGCACTCCACAAGCAATTCTATCAACAGACACATGGATGTACAACCAGCCTATGAACCCTTCAGAATCCAAATCAACTTCACAGCCAACCAGAGACAGCACCGACCCGTAACCAACCTACACAAGCCCCACCACCAGCAGTTCACCTCCCAATAACCCTGACCAGTGGTGTGTTTCAAATATTTTTACCACTGGTTCAGTGGGTGTGGCTTGTGGTGCACACACTTTGCACGCACGTACATGCTGTCCCAGCCAGTCTATGGGAATTGGTTAGTTACTTAAGAATTGTGAGCTATTCCCTTAAGGGAATGCATCATGGTAAATGTAGTTAAAGGTATCTTGGGAAATGTAGTTCATGTCACGTGGCCACATAATCCTGATTGGTCACTAAATTGACCCTTGAGGGGTTGGGGAGGTTCCCCTCCGTTCTTGCCTGGACTCATGAACTGATAAGCAGCTTACCACTACGAGATGGGTTAGGAAAATAACCATCTTTTACTTTTCTGTCCTGTCTCATGCACAGAGGTGGATTTGTGGCTATGCAGATGCAGATAGATAATTCCACAAAACATCCATAACAAAGTACATTTATTGGTACATCAGGTATCTTCATAACGCACATTTGTGACGAAGCTCTTCTAATAATGATCAATCCTTTGTATATCAGCACTGCAGGTAAAAGATGGTTCTACCTTCAATGCTACCTTCAGTATTTTTGTTTCTTCAACTTTCCTGCTCTTAGCCATTGCAAAGTCTTGTTATTATCTGCTTTGTCTGCTTTTTTTTTAATGTACTGGTCATGTAATACTTTATCTCCCCATGTCTCTTTCCTGTTCTTTGTTTAGTCTTTCTTGCAGGCCTGCTTGGTCTCTCTAGTACTTAGTAACCTTTCCTGGTATATTAGCTTCGGTGCATCTTCTTCACTGCTTGAGTTCAGTCTGCTTTGTGTTGTCAACTTGAAGGATGCCCAAATATTTGCCTTCATCCAGACTTTTCATAGGGAATTATGAGTTTTCACCCACCATCACCCCCTGTTTGATGGTGACTATGGCACATTTGTCCAATCCAAACTCTATTGCAGTATTTTGGTTGTATATATAGCCAGTGTTGAGCAGTGATAATATTTCAAATAATACTTTTCCAGTCTAGCTTTAGATCGTCAGATGTCTGATAGCCAGATGTCGGGTAGCCCATAACTGATAGTCCTCAACGTACAGCCACAAATAAAATCAGAATTTCTGTTGTTAAGCAAGATGGTTATTAACTGAGCCCTGCCCAACTTTACAACATTTTCCATCATGGTTAAGCAAATTGCTGCATTTTTAAGTTGTTAAGTGAATTATATAATCCTAAGTGAATCCTGCTTCCTCCATTGACTTTGTTTACTGGAAGCTGGCTGAGAAGATCACAAGTGGCGACCCCATGACCCCAGGATGTTGCAACTGTTGTTAATACAGGTAGTCTGCGATTTACAACCACAACTGAGCCTCAAATTTCTATTGTTAAGTGAAACATTTGTTAAATGAGTGTTGCTCCATTTTACAACCACAGTTGTTAAATGAATCACTGCAGCTGATAAGTAAGTAACACCGCTGTTAAGTGAATCTGGTTTCCCCATTGACTTTGCCTGTCAGAAGGTTGCAAAAAGCGGGGGACACAGCAAAAGTCATAAGTGCGAACTAGTTGATAAGCATGTGAATTTTCATCACATGATCGTGGGAATGCAACAAAGGTGGTAACTGAAAAATGGTATGTCACTTTTTTTAGTGCCGCTATAACTTTGAACAGTCACTAAATGAGGACTATCTGTTTAGTAAATGTGCATTCTTTGATTCTCCTACTAGTAGGACTTAGATGTCATCAATTCCTGTAATCTATTGCCTGCAATATAAATTTTCTGCTACAGTTATAAAACCGGTTTTGGTAACCAGTTCAGATGTTTGATTTCAAGAACACTCATGCAAGTCAGTGCATGCATTCGATCTTTATTAGATATTCAATGTAATAAAACTTCCACAGACTGGGAAAAAAAGAGGAAAACTATGGAAAATGATATAAAATCACAAATGGAAAGGAGCTAATACCTTTAGAACTGCATACTTCGAGTTTGAGCATACATTTTACATAGTATAATAGGTAGATTTCAAAGTATTGACAGTCTTATTTGCTGATACATGTCTTAAACACATCCTGCTGGGTTCTATAAAACAAAAGTTTATTTAATATTCAAAGTTTAAAATGAAGTCACAAAACGGCTTAAAATGAATATCGTAATTATAAAAAGCAATTAAGAAATATAAAAATGTTAAAAGAGGCAGTAATTATATACTCGCAATAACATGTATTTGTAAATATGTCACCAATATTGATAACAAACAAGGAACCATACATAGACTGTCGATAATAGAATTGCTAGTTTCTTAATGGTTTTTTTCTTCTTCTTCTTTCTGTGTGTTGTGTATGTGTTTGTTTGACATTTTAGTTGTATAATCAATAAAGTTTGTTTTTTAAAAAAAGAAATATAAAAATGTCAGGATGATGGCCAAACTATCAACTGGCCTAATTGAATGATGGAATTGCTTCTTCTGCTGCAACATAGACCATTATCACACAAGGCGGCAAACTGCACCCTGTTTATTCTGTTACATTGAAAAGAGACTTACTTTCAGAACTATTCACAAATAGTGAAACCCCAATACTGGTAGTCCTCAACTTACGACCACAATTGAGCCCAAGATTTCTGTTGAATTTTGCCTATTTTTATGACCTTTCCGGCTACAATTGTTAAGTAAATCACTGCGGTTTTTAAGTCAGTCACGTGGTTGTTAAGGGAATCTGCTCTCCCCATTGACTTTGCTTGTCAGAAGGTCGCAAAAGGCGATCAAGTTAACCCAGGATTTTACAACTGTTATAAAGAGTCAGTTGCCAAGCATCTGAATTTTGATCATGTGACCATGGGGATGCAATAACGGTTGTATGAAAAATGCTCATAAGTCACTTTTTTCAGTGTCATTGTAACTTTGAACGATCACTAAATGAATGGTTGTAAGTCAAGGACTGCCAGTACACAAATTGGTGTAGCTTTTATACACTTTCGGAAAACAAAGGCACATGATATCAAGCAACAAGTATAAAAGTATTCACAGTGAAGTTGTCCCTCTCGGAAATTGAGTTCATTACTAAAATATTACAGCCCTCCCCTTCTGTTCCTAATAGATAAGTTTGATACTTAAATATGCAAAACTTTCTAGCTAATTTATATGCAAAAGGAAAAGGACATTAGACCTGAACCAACTGCTGGCCTGGTTCAAATTCTTTGACAAGTCTATCAGACAGCCTTCCAGGCATTTTAGTCAAGGATGTGAGGCCCAAAAATGAGAGGCCCAAGACAGAAATATGAAAAAGTTTCAACAAAAGGGTTTTCCTGGTTAAAGATAGCTGTAACAATCTTAGAAGGACACATTGTTTTGACCCTGTATGTAATATTAAATTAACATCTTTTTATTAACAATGCAGGATAGGTTTTGAATGGCAGCTAAGAAGAGCAAAACATCCAAAAAGAGAAGCCACCTTCTGGTTGGGGACTCAAGTGTAAGGGATATAAATTTAGGAAAGGATACTGAGGTTTTGAAAGAAGTCAGGTGTCTACCAGGTGCTACTGCTAGCAGAGACAAGAAGCGTATTCTTCAGATAGTCAAGAATCCCAGCAAGGACTGTGATGTTGATGCTATTATACATCTTGGTACAAATGATCTGTCCCAGAAGGATGTACTTTCTGTTCAGAAAGACTTCCAGAGCTTGGAATGGGAACTTAGTAATACGGGCTGCAGGCTTATCTTTTCAGAGGTTCTACCAGTCTACAAGGAACAAAAAAGAAAAGGGAAGCATGTAGCAGAGTTTAATGTGTGGCTAAAAGAGTGGTGTAAAAGGGAAGGCTTTGGTTTTATTAATCATGATATCGGCAGCTGGTCCAATGAAAAACTGTACAAAAGAGATGGTTTGCATCCATCAAAGAAAGAGAATGAGTTACTTGGCATTAAATTCACAGATTTCCTGGATAAACATTTAAACTGAACAGTGAGGACAGAGAATTAATGGATTCAGAACATTTCTGTCCCCAGCAACCTAAAATTAATAAGGCTAGCAGTGCATGTAAAATAGATGTTTGTGCAGGTAAGATTATCAACCTTGATGCCAACCAAAACCAAGCATTTAATAGTGAGCATCATACCATGTGCACTAATCAAACAGGAGGCAAGAAAGTAGGGGCAGGCAGGCACAACACAGGTTATGTAGACAGTAAACACAGTGTCAAGCATAAAGATCTCAAGTGCCTATATACAAATGCACAAAGTCTGGGGAACAAACAGGGTGAACTCAAACTACGAATACATGAAGGTAAATATGATATAGTTGGAATAATAGAAACTTGGTGGGATGAAACCCATGGTTGGAACATATTGGTAGAAGGATACAAACTATTCAAAAAAACCAGAAAAGAGGAGGTGAAGTTGCACTGTATGTAAAGGACCACTATATTGCTACAAAAATGCATGAAACCAAAGATGAAAACCTCCTAGAATGCATATGGGTCAATATATATATAAAAAAAGAATGACATGGTCATAGGTGTACATTATAGGCCACCCAATCAAGCAGAAAAAATAGATGTCCTTTTTGCCAGCCAACTAACAAACATATGCAGAAAACACACAACAGTAATAATGGGAGATATCAATTATCCTGATATCAATTGGAAAAGTAATTCTGCACCAAGTGAGAAATCAAATAAGTTCTTAACCAACCTAGCTGACAACTTTGTTGTCCAAAAGGTAGAGGGTGAAATTAGATGGACAGCCATACTGGACTTAATTCTTACAAACAGAGAAGTGATAGAGGGAGTTGAAACTGCAGGAACCTTGGGTGAGAGTGACCATGTCATACTAGAATTCAACATAACACAAACACAAGCAACAGAACATAATGACACCAGAGTCTTGGATTTTAAAAGAGCTGATTTCAATAAACTCAGAGCTTGAGGAAGATTCCATGGATAAAAATCCTAAAGGGGAAAACAACTCAAGAATCTTAGGAAACTCTAAAAAGTATGATCATAGAAGCCCAGACCAGCACAATATCACTGAGAAAGAAAAACAAGATATCCAAGAAGAAACCAGCATGGCAAAGATCTCTGGCAAATTGAAAAAGGACAAGGAATTCCAACCCCTCCCACATCCAACCAGCATGTAAAAAATTCCGATGCTCACAGAGAAAGAGAGAGAGAGAGAGAGAGATGATGATACATGCAGGTTTAGATTAACATTGCATATTCACTCCTGGCTTCAATATTACTTTGCATTATCACATATCCAAATTAACAATCTTTATACAGATGGGTTTCAGAACTTCATCTTTTACTTTTCTGCCTTCTGCACAGATGTGGATTTGAGGCTGTACAGATGCAGAGAAATAACTCAACAAGACGTCCATAACAAATTACATTTATTGGTTCATCAGATATCCTCATAACTCACGTTTGTGATGAAGTTCTTCTGTAATGACCAATCCTTTGTATATCTGCCTTGTAGTAAAAGATGGTTATCTCCTAACCCATCTCGTAGCAATAGAAAGAAGCTGCCATGAATTAGAACAGTGCTTCCCAAACTTTTTCAGTCCACTGCCCCCTTGGTGCTACAGACTCATCCTCGGTGCCCCCCACCCAGGGGTGGGATTCAAATTTCTGTGGGCCTGACCTATTTTGAGAGCGTGGCTTGCTGGTCACATGACTGGGTGGGCGTGGCTTGCTGGTCACGTAACTAGCTGGTGCGGCTTGCTGGCTGGGCGTGGCTTGCTGGTCACATGACCGGGTAGGTGTGGTTTGGTAGTCATGTGACTGGGTGGGCGTGGCCAGGCAGCTGGCAAACCAAATACAAGTGATCCTCACTTAATGGCCGGTTGATTAGCAAGTGTTCTAATTTATGACTGGCCTCCCCAGAGCTACTTGATCTGTTTTTGGAGTTTTGACAGCAATGCGCACGCACACATACACACACACACACACACTCCCTCCTAACCCTACTGGAGCAGGTCATTGCACTAGAATCAGCAAAGCATCTCTGATTAGATTCTAGTAGTGAATAGAATCTAATCAGAGATGCTTTGCCGATTCTTGTTGATTTGTTTTATATGTATTTCTTTATTTTATATTGCTGAATTGCATTGACATGTGTGCCCCTTCTTGTGCACAGCCCAGAAGCTTTTGTGACTCTTTGCAGCAAAAATTACTGACCCCTGGCTTTGCTCTACTTTTGAAACGTGCCGCCACTGCCACGTTCTAAGTGTTGGCCCTGCAGGTGCATCCCATTAAGCCCACTGCACTGGAGGGACCTGCCCAAGCAAGTCTGAGCGAAGCAGTGCACCAAGTCATTGGGGTGAGCCTGAGAGAGGGAAAGAGAGAGAGAGAAAGAGAGAAAGAAGAAAAGAAAGAGAAAAGGGAAAGAATGATAAAGGGGCAGACAAAGAAAGGGGGGATGGAAGGAAGGGACAGAAAAAACAACCCAGGTTTCTGGCTTCATCTTATGGCCATTTGAGAACCCATACCCAATTACACTTTTAGGATTGTCTTAAAGAACATTTTAAAATGTCTATCCTGGTTTATATATTTTCAGCCCAAATAGCTGTTAGGTGACTTACATTCCTAACAGAACATATATAGAACATATATAGTAGCCATCCAGTCAAAGTCGCTGTTCCTGCACACCCTCCGACTCTTCTGTAGATATGACTCCACTCCTGTCCTCTCCCATGT
>NW_020769361.1:1194948-1214856 GCF_900518735.1 Pseudonaja textilis
CTCTACCTGCACATCCTCCAACTCTTCTGTAGATATGACTCCACTCCCGTCCTCTCCCATGTTGGGTTTTGAGACGTCAGCTGACTTCTCTTTATCCATCTTTTGAAGAGACATTTTCTCACTGGACATTTGTGTAACTGAATTATTCTTGGCTGTAAATAGAGAGAAAACTTTAACAAGTGTAATTAAGAGATACAGGTTAATTCACTTACAATTGCTTCCTTAATAACTTTAAAAAGTTACTACAGACCTCCACAGAGCTATTTAAAACTTGCTTTCACTTAGGACAGCCATACCTTTGGTATGGTCATGTGATCAAATTTGGGCACTTGGCGACTGGCTCACCTTTACTGCTGTGTGTAATGTCTCAGTCACATGACCATAATTTGCAACTTATTTGACAATTTCCAGCATTTACTTCCAGTTTTTGGCACAAAAAGGCTATTGAGGAAGTGGATTTTCTTAAAAACCAATGTGTTCGCTTAACAACTGCCACAATAATTGCCACAAAAATTGGGTCTGGTGTTGTCTTAACTTAGGACCAGAACAAACTATCATCATAACTCCAAGCTCAATTATAGTCGTAAGTCAAGGACTAGCTGTACAGTGCCCCCTCTCTTTTGTATCCTAGCTTTTTCACTGGCTTTGGTTTGTCCCTGCACTTCATCACTGCCATTAAATCCTTCATTTTTTTAGATGTGAAAGGTTACCTTTACATATACAGGATACTATTCCAGCTCCAAGGATAAATCCACACACAAGTGCAAGGATAACTCCCAACGGCCAAGGAATCACTGGAATTGATGGAATTGAAGGAGTAACTGTGGGCCGAGAAGGTGAGAGAAAAAATGTAGTCCTAGTATTTTGGGTAACTGGGAGACTTGCAGGAATAATCACATCTCCCTCACCTTCTGGCTGCCAATGGACAGACTGTTCCAATGGGGTCTCCAAACCTTCATGTTCTACTCGACAAACATAAGTGACTTTAACGTTATTCTTCTGTGGTAAGAAGACACTGTTGATGGAAAACATTCCGTTGTGCATGCGGTGGACCTCCGACTTTATTTGCTCTTGTGGCACTCCGCTTTGCAACCACTGAACATTGATTTGAGAGGGATAAAATTTGCTCAGGTTGCACACGGCTACAACAAATGTCTCCCCCTGTGGCATTGTGGTGAGCTGAAGGATAGGCCGAGCTGCAAAGAGAGGAAGGGAATTTGAAGTCCTGCAACTAATGGGCCAGTGTTTCCCAACCTTGACAACTTGAAGATGGGTGGACTTCAATTCCCAGAATTCCTCAGCCAGCCGGCTGCCAAGGTTGAGAAACACTACAATAGACAATTCCCAACTCCTTGAAGCCAGTCTTGGACCCACCTGGGATTACAGATACAACCCTTTATTTAGTGACCATTTGAAGTTACAGTGGCAGTGAAAACAGTGAGATATGACTGCTTTTCACACTTACAACCATTACAGCATCCTGATGGACATGTGATCAAAATTCAGATGATGCTTAGCAAGGCATGTGTTTTATGACTGTTGCAGTGTCACAGAGTCATGCAATTGTATTTGGGACCTTCTGACAAGCAAAATTAGAGGGGAAGTTAGATTCACTTCACAATCGTGTTACTAATTTAACAATTGCAGTGATTCATTTAACCAGAATAGTGGTGGGGTTCAAAATTTTTTTACTACTGGTCCAATGAAGGGAAGAGGATTTGCTTTGCCCAATTCGGAATTATATTACCAGGTGACGAGTTTGATGTGGGTAAAGGAATGGATATCATTAAGGAATATTAGACTGTTGAATTTAGAAGGACATGACTTGCTGCTATGGTGGCATGCCTTCCTCTGGTATAAGTGAACTAAAACGCAGGGGTATTTTAGAAGACATTATATTCGAGAAGCATTGTTTTTAAACTGGGAGAAAATAAAAAAGCAATATTACCTAAAAATTCCACTATGGTTATCTACTATTGAAGCTTTTTCTTATCCAATAATATATAAAAAGGAACGAACAGTTAGATATGGTGAGATATTGAATGAAAAGGGTGAACTTAAATCTATGCAAGCATTGGAAGAACAAGTTGTAAAAATGAATTGGTTTTCAAATTTGATAAAGATATTAAAACAGAAGGTATTTATGATAAGTTGACTGATTTAGATAAAATCTTGATGGGTACTGATGAAAAAGTAATTTAAAACCTTTATGGACATTTGTTGGAGTTTAAATTAGAAGAAGAGCAAGTTAAAGTAACAATGATTGCGTGGGGGAAAAATTTTGCCATTTGATTTAAATAAATGGCAAAAACTGTGGTCTCAAAATTATAAAATGACAATGTCAACTGCATATAAAGAAAATTTGTATAAGATGTTTTACAGGTGGCACTTACCCCCAATGAGAATTGTGAGAATGTTCAAGAATAAATCGGATAAATGTTGGAAATGTCATCAGATACTTGGCTCATATTACCATATGTGGTGGACATGCTTGGATGCAGAAAGATATTGGACTAAAATCCACGCATGGTTGGAAAAAATGATAAAACAACACATAGACTTTAAACCTGAGATATTTTTATTGGGAATTATACCGGAAATATATAGTAAAGAATTGAAATACTTGTTTGTAAATGTTTTAACAGTGGCTAGAATTGTATTTGCTAAGAATTGGAAAAATGAAAAAATACCTATGCAGGAGGAAATTATTAAGAAAATCATGGACTGTGCTGAAATGAGTAAATTGACATTTGAAATCAGAGAAGAAGACATTTTTATATGATATGGGATTTATTTTATCAATGGTTAGATAAAAAGACATGGTAAAGAAACAGACTAGGAAGCTTTACAATAAAAAGTTAATAGATTGATATAGAATACAATATAAAATATATAACCATTGGGTGAATGTATAAGATTAAATTATAATGAAATTTAGAATATCTCATATAGAATGATGAAAAAATAGTTTAGTCAAATGAATGATTAATTATTGATATTATATAAGTACATGCTAGATTGATAAGGTAAGAATTTATAGAACTTGTGAGTAATGCTAAAAAAAAAGGAGAGCACAAAGGGTTGTAACCAACTGGCACACTGTATGTATATAATTGAAAGATGGTTTTATGTTTTTATGTTTTGTTTGTATATTTGTTGTAAAAAATAAAAACTTTTTTAAAAAATTTTTTTACTACTGGTTCTGTGGATGTGGCTTGGAGGCGTGGCAGGGGTAGGATACTGTAAAATCCCCATTCTCTCCCCACCCTACTAATCTGCTTTCCAGATCCATTCTCCATTCTCCTGTGCAGGGCAACAAAAGAAGATCCAGATGATCAGCTGGGACTTGGGAGGCAGAGAATAGATGGGGGCGGGGCCAGTCAGAGGTGGTATTCCGAACAACTCAAAATTTCCGCTACCGGTTTTCCAGAACTGGTTAGAACCGGCTGAATACCACCTCTGAGCTCCCAACACCTGGTCTGTAGACCAGCACCGGTCCATGGCATACCAGCAACTCGGCCACACAAACAAGCAAAGCACCATTCACAGGATGCAGGCAGCATGCAAAGCAAAGCCCTCTCCGGTCCGCAGAAAAAACTTTCTCCACGGAATTGGACCCTGGTGCCCAAAAGGTTGGGGGCTGCTGCACTTAACAACTATGGGGAAAAAAAGATTTAAAATCAGGGGAAATTAACAACTGTCTTGCACAGTAACATAAATTTTAGGATCAATTGTGGTCATAAGTCACGGACTACCTGTGTTTTTGTGACAGCTGCTGTGTGAACTAGGGTGAGTTGATATCGGTTTGTTTTAGCTGCCAATCAGGGAACACCAAAATCAGTTTCCAGCTACTGACTGTCCTGCTCTTCCATCTAAAATCTCTTCCATCTAAAACAGTGTTTCTTAAATTTGGCATCTTTAAGATGCTTGTATAGATAGTCTTCAACTTATGAATGTAATTGAGCCAAAAATATCTGTTGTTAAGTGAAACAGTTGTTAAGTGAATTTTGCCCCATTTTATGACTTTTCTTGCCAAAATTGTTGAGTGAATCACTGCAGTGATTAAGTTAGTAACATGGTTGTTAAGTGATATCTGGCTTCCCCATTGACACTGCTTATCGGAACTTTGCAAAAGATGATCACATGATCCTGGCACATTGCAATAAATCTTATAAATTCGAGTCAGTTGCCTAACATCCAAATTTTGGTCACATGGTCATGGGGATTCTGCAACAGTTGTCAGTGTAAAAAAATGGTTATTCAGTCAAGTTTTTAAGTGCTGTTGTGAGGGCGGCGGCGGAGATGAGAGCAGCAGGCAAGTAGGCTCTCTGTTTAACCAAGATCAAATTAACCTATTCTAATTATTACCTGCTTTTAAGGCTATTTTTCTATCATATCTTAGTCTTCAAATTTTTATTTTTAAACCCTTTACATTTTTGAATTTTTTGCAGTGTGATCACTAAACCACTTCTAGCTATATTTCAGCTTCAGATTAGCTGTATTTTTTAAAAAAGCCCGAGCTAGGCCTCAGCTATAGGAGGGCCTTGCCGCTGCTGCTTCTTTGTTGTTGTCCTAAAGATCTTCCTCCTTTAGCTGGAAGTCTAGCAATGCCTAGATTTGATGTGATTTCTCTTATCTGATTTATTCTATTTTTATCCACTATTTTTATTATTTTATCATTTTTATTTACTCATGTTCCCTGCTCTGTCGGGAGGGCAGGATCCTTGTGAGGAGCTTGTGAGGAGCTCTGCCACTGTTCGCATTAGGACTCGTTTCTCCTCAACTCCCAATTCCTTTTCCTCTGGATTTAGGACTTGTTTCAGTGACTAGACTCTATGCTATATTACACAGCTCCTCCTCTATTGTGCTATGAATATAATGAAGACAAGGAAAAGGAGCAGATCTCTCACTGACCAGGTTCCTCAACCTTCTCTGAAGCAATCCAAGATTGAGGACTTTGTTTTAGCACGGCCTCTCGGTTTGAAAGCTCCTGCTCCCTTTTGTCTGGCTGCTGCCAGTTGTCGCGATCTTCAGATGGTTGAAGGCGTCGCCCCCCACCCGAGTTGAAAACAAAAGCATATCTAAAACTACGGCCCCCAACCAATCCTTAAATGAGCCCACTCTTACAGAACTTTTGGCTCAGCAATGTTTCTTGGTTGCAGAAACTACAGCGAGCATTCAGCTCCAGCTTGATAAAATATTAAGTACTTTAAACCAGTGGTCACCAACCTTTTTTGTGCCACGGCCCGGTACCGACATCACAAAATGAACCGCAGCCCGGTACCGGCATCAGCACGCTTGACAAGGCAAGGCAAGCCAAGCGACCAGCCAGCCAGCCGTCCCCCACTTCTCCCTGCCACCTTCAACTCCTCCTTTGTACCTTTGTCGATGGGCTTTGCTTCGGGACGGCTTCAGGACGGTCGCTCGGCTCACCTTGCCTTGGGTGCTGAAAGAATCCTCGCGCCTTAGTTTCATTTGAAGCCCCCCCCCTTCGATGAAACTAAGGCGCGAGGATTCCTTCAGGACCCAAACGCCGCTTTCCAACAGGAAAAGCTCACCCAGAAGCACTTTCTTGTCAAACAAGATGGCAGCGCCCAGCAAACCGGCGGCCCAGTAGGAAATGTTCCACGGACCAGTACCGGTCCGCGGCCCAGTGGTTGGGGACTCCTGCTTTAAACTAAGTAGTTTCCTGGACTATCAGTGGGTGCCCTGGGTTGGCTGCTCGGCAGCCTGATGCAGCAGCAGGGTCGTCCCTGCCAAGCCTCAGCAAAAGCACTGCTCAACGTAATCCTACCAATAGTTCGAACCTCACATCTTTTGACGCAGTCACCCGGTCTTACAGTCAAAACAGGTGGCCCTCATCATTAATCCCATTAATGGCAACTTACCTCACTGGGGTTCAACACAGCTGGTGAGGGGCCATATATTACAGTTATTGGGGCTAAAAGTTGATGATTTGAAGAAGGTTGAACTTTTATCCTCTCCTGAATACTGCACTCGAGTGCTACTCAGTTTTGACAACTCTTAACACCCCAAAACTATTTTTCAGAAGAGGATCCCTGTTAAGATCCTTTGGCATTCTGCCAAGAAGAGTCTTCAAAGATACGTCGATTAAGCCACTCTTGAGTAATTGACAATTTGTGAGTGGCAGGAGATTTATTGCCCACAAAAGATCCTCAGCAGCACATATTAATGTGCCAACCTTGAATGCCATCTCGGATACTACATCACGTACTAATTATACACCTATTCCCGCAAAACCTCCAGTTGGCGTCCTCTCAGATGGTATCCTGACTGTTCCTCCTACAACCGGTCAAATTAACCCCCCGCAGCGAGTAACATCTTACCAGGAAGCTTCCTTTGACTTGAACAGCTGGGAAAAAATGGCCCCAAAGGAAGCGACACCAGCCCAGGGCACCCAAGGTTCCTTAGTAAATAAGCCCCAGGTCAGTGCCTCTGGGATTCCATCTATTTATGAGACTGACTTATGTCAAGACAATTTCTGGAACCAAGAGGAGACACAGCTCTTTGACTCCTTTTGTGCACTTCCACAACCAGAAAGGGCCCAAATCATAAAGTGCCTGGATGCAGTTAAATCCAAGCTCTGGAGTCTTTCACTACCTGATAAGGATTCCCTTGGACTCCAGGGTGTCTATACTGATTTACCAACAGAAGCTCCCTTGGCGCTCTCTCCAGAATGTCTAATTCGTAAATTTGAAGATCCAGGGCGACTTTAAACTCCATCTGTTGATGCTGCTGAATACTTGCCAGCTAAGCAACCAATTAATGCCACAAGTATGAACTGGAGTGCTTTTAGAGCCTTACAGCCCCATGAACAAGACTCACCTCCCCTCCCTCCTTCCCTGCCTTTGCCTCCTAAGAGTGAGGCAAAGGCAGGGAAGAGTGACCCTGCCACTTAACAACAGTGGTATCTTTTCGGATCCGAAGGGCGCTCTGGAAAAAATTAATCACACAGAATGACTATTAAATCTGGCAAAAACCCACCCCCCTGCACACTTAAGTGCCTTTCGTGGAACATAGCAGGTTGGGGGAGAAGGTGTGGTACCACAGAATTTGCCAACTATATTCACTCATTTGATGTGATCCTGCTTCAAGAGACCTGGGCATGCGATAAGATATCCCTTACAGGGTTTACGGTCATTTCCTTGGCCGCCACCAGACAATCTATGACAGGAAAGCCTAGGGGTACTCTAGGTTGCTTGGTCTCTACTTCTTTGAAAGTGGAGACAGTGGAACTGTCCCCCCTGTGGCTCTTTAGCTATGGCACTCCTAATTAAGAGAGGATGCAGCAAACTGTTAGTGTTCAACGTTTATCTTCCCCCAATGATGAGGCAAGCTGATACTAAGGCTCAATGGGGCGTGCTGAAGAATTACATTACTTGTATGGAAATTAAATTCCCAGTGCTGTACATCCTTATAGGGGGTGACTTTAATGTCCGATTGGGAGTCCAAGTTCCCCCATCAATTGAGGCACTCTACTCCCAAGAAACCCTCTGGGCCATAGGACACCTGATTTCAGCCCGACATTCTAAGGATGAATTAACAAATTTTGCTGGCATTCAGTTAGCCCTTTTAGCAGCCCAACACAATAAGATAATTCTTAATGGGAATATCCTAGGTGGTCTAACTGGTGAGTTTACTTTTAGTTCTTCACGTGGGAGTAGAGTTATTGATTTTGTGCTGGTATCCTAGCTTCTTAGAAAGGCAGTCTGT
Organism: Pseudonaja textilis; assembly: GCF_900518735.1. Next base: position 1,202,683 of record NW_020769361.1, read on the forward strand.
GCTTTTTATGTGGACTGCCTTATGGAGAGTGAACACTACCTCCTGGTTACAATCATTGGGCTTTCCTCAAATATACATCTCCCTAGGGGTCCCCAGATATTAGATCCCTATGTGGCCTCGTATACAAGGGGGATCAAATGGTCTTCTAATACTGAAAGAAAGTTTCACTCCTTTTTATCATCTCCGGAGTGTCTCAGCTTATACAATCAGGCCCTAACAAGTAGTGGCCCAGGGACAATCTCAGCCTTTGAATCACTAATTAATAGTGTTCAAAGGGAGCTAGGAGCCGTCCGTAGGCCGAGTGGTCCATATCTTTCAAGAAGTAATTCATGGTTTGATAAAGAGTGTCTGATGCTCAAGAACCAGATTAATCGGGTTTACCTGCTCTATCGTAATCGAGGGGATAAATGCCCACCAGAGGACTACTATCGCTTGAAGTGGAAGTATAAAGGACTAATTGCTAAGAAAAAGAAAACTAAAGAGAGAGAGAGAAGTGGGATCTACTTCTCTCCATCCAGCAGAAGAACACTCGATTATTTTGGCAAATTGTTGCCAGCTCCTTGCTGGGTCATCAAAAACAGAGATTGGGAAAACCATTTCTTAGCAATTTTCCAGGCGTCAACAAGTTCGACCGTACTTGGGCCACAGCTGCCTCCTACAGTTCCTGATTGGCAACCCGTGACTCATGATGAGATTACCGAGCTCATCTCCAAACTCAAGTCAGGCCCCTGGCCCTGATGCTATACCCCCTGATCTGCTAAAATCCAATCCTGAGTGGTGGATTCCTCTCTTAGCAAGACTCTTCACACATATCAATACCTCTGGCAGGATCCCTACCTCTTAGAGATTAGCAATTATTGTTCCAGTTTTTAAACGAGGAAATAGGAACAATCCAGCTGACTATCACCCCATAAGCCTGCTCTCCATCACTGGGAAATTATATGCTAAATATCTCCAACGTAGATTCCTCACTTGGACCGGAGAGTCCAATATTATTGGTGCTGAACAGATTGGGTTTAAAGGAGGCTGTGCCACACTGGACCACTGCTTTGTCTTAGCGCACTTGGTCGATAAATATACTACCATACCAGGTGGCAAACTTTTTACTGCTTTTATCGACCTAAAGTCAGTGTTTGACTCAGTCCCTAGGGGACTGTTATGGTCAAAACTGCTCAAAAGCTCTATCGATAGATGTCTTCTGTTCCTAATTAGATCCTTGTACAACCAGACCTCTAGTCAGGTCAGGTGTGGTTTGCAGGGAGAGCTATCCCAATTAAGAACGGAGCAAGGCAGGGTTGTGTTCTGGCTCCTCTTTTGTTTAATTTATTCTTATCTGACTTGGCCTTTCACATTGGACGTATTGAGTCCCATGCCCCAAAGCGGTCAACTACGAAGATCCCACTTCTCCTTTATGCTGATGATACGGCCCTCCTTTCACTGTCAAGGCCAGGTCTGAAAAGATTACTTTCTGCATTTGGGTCTACCTTTGCTGAGAACCACTTGTCCATTAATTATGACAAATCCAAAGTATTGGTGTTCTCCAGAGCCCGGAAATTGTATAACTGGGCTATCAATGGTAATGCTGTTAAGCAGGTTTTCCATTTTAAGTATTTAGGTATTCAATTTCAGAACACCCGTGCTTGGACTAGACATCGAATCCAGGTGCTGAATTCGGCCTCCTGTAGTCACCAGCAGATTTTAAGATTTTTTTATACCCAAGGAGGCCAGTTTATTCCTTCTGCTCTGCGTATTTACAAAGCCAAAACTTTGGCTCAAACTCTTTACGGAATTCCCATATGGATACGGGGCTTCAAGGATTGTATTGAAAGAACCCAGGCTGTCTTTCTTAGAAAACTTCTGGGTCTTCCTCCTTGTCTTGGTTTTGCTCCAATGTACCTGGAACTGGAACCGACATTCAATCAGTCAAATGTATGGTGTGGATTAACACCTTTAAATGGTGCTTTCCGGTGCTCTATCTGACAGTTCCTGGTAGCTACCTCTCCCTGGCGTTTGCTGACTCTCATATTTCTCGTTGGGAGAGGGAGCTGATGAAGAAGTTTAGCCTGCTAGGTTTTTTGTTTTTGTTTTTAAAACAGTTTTATTAATTTTAACAGCAAACAAAAACACATAAAACATAAAAACATCATCCTTTCCTTCATGAGTTTACAGACAGTGTGTCAGTTGGCTTACCACTTTTTTTGTGCATCCATTTCATAGTCTCCATTGTAGTTATATTACATAATAGCTCATATTATCAATCAACAATTATATAGCCTGATATCATTATTAAACAATCATTTGACTATAATTTTATTAATTCATACTTTAGCGAGATAACTATAGTTTACTTAATTTATTTTATAGCAAATCATGTCAGCCCAAATTATGATTTGCTATAGAAATTTAGCCTGCTAGGTTTTACGGGGGATGCCCTGGGAGATTATGGCCTTAAGGACGCCCAATTTAGGGTAGTCCAACGGCTTGTGGACATTGATTTGCAATATCTATGAGCCAGAGCTAACTAACTTGCTCCCCTTTGATCTTCAGCCAATTTAATAATTACGGACTGAGGATGGCTTCCTATTTTTACACTCTAACCATTCCCAAGTATAGAAGAGCTTTCTCCCTAGCTCGCTTTAATGTCTTGCCCTCAGCACTACTGGATGGGTGATTTAAGAGGCTCCCAATTAATGAGTGGCTATGCCCCGTGACAGAGTTGAGGTTGAAACTGTGGAGCATGTCCTTTTATATTGCCCTATGTATAACGCAGGCAGATCTAAGTTACTGTCTCTCCTTGAAACAGACCTTTCTAGACCCAATGTTAGTAATTCGTTCTTATATTGTCTAAGGGATGGCTTCCTCATACATCACTTATCAGGTTTCAATTTTTTTTTTAAGAACAGTAACTATCAGAGGAGAATGCTGTAATTCCCCTTAGTCAAGTTTTTGGTGACCAAATGTTCATGATTAATTTTCCCATGTTCTTTTTGTTTGTTTGTTCTAGTACTTGTGTTTTGGTCTGTGACTGCAAATAAAGTATTATTATTATTAAGTGCTGTTGTAACTTCAGTCACTAAAAGGACTGTTTTAAGGTGAGGAATTTGGGGAGTTGATGTCCATGCATCTTAAAACTGCCATGCTTACAAACACTGCTCTGAAACAAACACAGGTCATGAGCCATGAAGCTACCTCAACACCCAGTATTCCTGGATCCTATAATCAACCAAGAGGTAGTGATGCCCACCAATGGGAAGCCAGGCAGCCCCCCCCACCCCCGCCAAGCCCTACAGACCCCTAGACTGACATTTGAGTTGTGCTAGCAGAGGGAGAGGTTACAGGGCATAAGAGCCATGTATTTAGTCTCAAAGAACCAATCCATCAAGACAGTAAATCTACTGTAGCTTTTATCACATGCAGTTTGAACAAATGATATATGAAGTTACTGCAATGCCCTTGTGTTTTTATTTCTCTCTTCCCCTGACTCACAGCAATATCTCTGGGGTGTACAATCCAATGTTTAGGGAACTATAGGTAGCACTGGGACCTTAGATTGTGCACCACTGTGTCTGAAAGGTGCAATGTTGTCAAAATGGTATGTGCTGTGTTCTGATTGTACAGAGGGCACAATTTAGTATTTTAATCTTTTTTTGCCCCTTAGCAATATTGGAAGAAAAACTCTCTTGGTTTGTCCCTCTGGCAGGGATAAAGCTATTAGCACTGCAGGACAAATAGACCAGGAAGCAAGCTGCCAGAAAGAAGCCAGAGGATAGTGACATCAGCAATGGGCTCTGAGCTAGCTAGCTGACCAGAGAACCAGATACTGAAGGTTTTACACTCTTTTATTAGCTTTTGAGACTCAAGATATTTTAATGGGGCTTGCTGGTGTGCCTTTGGATAGGATCATTTTTTCTAGGTTGGTCATTCAGGAAGGAAGAGGTTAATCCTAGTCACTGAGAAGGATGGAGTTGAAAATCTGGTGAGTCTCTGGGTGCTATTGTCTTAATCTTGTCAGTCCTTATTGTTTTAGTTGAAAGCAAAAGAGCTGTCTCCTGTGGTTTCAGAGTTTACTTGCAGCTGCTGCATGTATCGGCTAGCTTTGACGCTATTATGCTTAGCTGAGTGCTAGACTGTTTTGGTTTTTTTTCTTTGTGAAAGACTTTGATTCTGAAGTTTTTCTGCTAAGCTTCTGTGGAAATGATTATTATTTTGTGATGTTTTCCTATTTGCTTGGGGGAGGGATGAGTTGCTCTTTTTTTCTATCAGAAGATATCCAAGTTGTGCATATCCTTCTGGGTGACCATATAAAAAACACCATAGGGTATCTTTCATCTTAGTATGAGAAAATATACAAATCCCCAAGAGCTTTTCATCTTCCACTAAATACAAATCAGTTGAAAGAGTGATATTACCCATAAGGTAAAAACGTCTCCAAGTTGAATCTAAAGCTAGCTCTGAACCTTCTAAGATAAACTAGTGGCTGGTTCATGCTACACAATAGTGTGGTTAGTTTGGTTCTGACTTTAAGATGTCACGATAACCTAGGTTTGTAAGATAACTGCCCGGGTTCCTTGTTTTCTGAGCAAAAGGCTATACTCACCTTGCAGGTGAAGCTGGAATTTTAGTACCTCTGGCCCTTTGCTTGCTTGGTGATGGATTTGGCAAGAGTAGTTGGCGTTGGCATCCGAAAATTCTGGTGTGAGCTTCAAGAGGCTTTCTGCTCTGAACAATTGGCCAGTGCTGGGCTGAGCAGGAGGCCATTCAGGGCCTTGCACAATCCTATCATTTCGGAACCACGTCATGGATATATTGCCAGGATAGAAATCTGTTGCTATACATGCAACCATGCTTGGCTTGGTCAACTGCACTGTTGTGGAGCCAAGTTTAACAAGTGGGGCAGCTGGGAACAGAGAGGACAAAAGAAAATATTTTTACTATCTAGCAACCCAATTAACTCCATTCATCAGCTCTGAAGGCCAACAGCCCTGATCCCCCATCTACCTACTGCTCTTCAGTACTGTTTGGAAAAGTGCAAGCCAGCGTCTGGAAGACACATGCCAGAGGGAATGGGAAAACTCCAAAAACCAGAATAGAAAGATTGTTCGTTTCCTACAAAAAATGTTGCAAAGCTATAATTTTGGGTCACAAAGGAGGTGGCACTGATGGAAAGAATGTCTAAACATCTGCACCTGTCCTTCTCAATTTCCTTACTCTGGGTCAATAAACAACTGCACATAAACACTGTAACAAACAAATACTCTATTTGTAGAAAATGCATTTAACTCAGTACCAGGCAGAGGTTGCATCCAGTTCTGTTCCTTATGAATTTACTGAAACACACAGTCACAAATTTACTGAAACACACAGTCACAAATTTAAAAAAATGCATTCATATGTACAGAATATGTACTATAAAAATTGTAAGAAATTAGCATATAAGAAACAGTGTAGTAAAGTCAAAGGACACAGTCTGACAACATGAAGGATTTTGGCTGACAAGTAGTTCTGATGGGCAAACCAAGTTAGCAAACATTTCTAGGGAAGAAATTCAAAGAAAAAGAAGACACTACTGATCATAATCCTCCAATGGCCAACAGTCCAGCTCAAATAATGGCTAATTCCCAGAGAGTAAAATCTGCTGCCAATTTCAGATGGTACAGATAGCATAGGTAGATATGTTTTATTTACATATTCATTCCAATTATCACTCTCTCTATATATTCTTGTTTTATTTATATTCGTGTGAGGGGGTATGTCTTACAAAAAAGAAAGGTGGACTAGAACAGCTAAACATCCTCTTCCTTCAGGGATGTGATTCAAATTTTGTAACAACTGGTTCAGGCATGGCTAGGTGGGCAAGGCCATGTAACTGGGTGGATGTGGCTCCTTTTTTGCCAGCAAAACCCCCCTCCCTGTTTTTTGGGCCTTCTGGGCCTCCGGGAAGCCTCCTGGGGGAGCATTTTTGCTCCCAGGAAGCTTCTCCCTCCAGTTTTTGCCTTCTTGGGCCTCAGGGAAGCCTCCTGGGTGAAGCAGTAAGTGAAGGGAATCCCAGCATAGCTGATCATAAGAAAGCTGGTCATCGGGAGAGAAAAAAAGAAATATCTCAAGGAGTGACTGGGCGGGGAAGAATGCAGTCAGCGATGTTGGGCACGCATGCCCGTCTTGTGCATGCGCGATAAAGACTGCCTGGGCGGGGAAGTGAGAGGAAGGGTGAGTGGAGAGGGGCGGGGCCAGCCAGGGGCACAATTTGCTGGTTTTCCGAACTGTGCAGAATCATAACAACTGGTTCTATAGAACCAGTCCAAACTGGTAGAATTCTACCCATCTTCCTCCCTTTGTTGTTTATTACTTTACACCTGCTACCTTCACTCTCTAAGTCATGTATGTTTTAGCATCATTAATAGTCAGTAACCCCTAATTCCCCCGAAAACACTTTTAAAATTGTGGCCTTGGTCAGAAGTAGGCAATAAATTTCCCAAGGAGCCAATGACTGTTGTGGAGGGCTGCCAGTGCTACCCTCTGCCCTCCAGCCACCTAACCCCGGCCCCCTGCCCCCTTTACCCCCTTTACCCCCTACCACCCCTGTCCCTGCTGCCAATGCATTGCCTCCCCTGCAGGCCATAAAATTCCCAAGTCAGTTCTAGATCAAGCCTTTTAACCTGTGTTGCCTTCTCCCTTTAAATAAGGTTATCATTTGACCCTCATTCTGTTTCCCTTGGTTTCTCTTACCTTCCACTCTCAACACTACTGACTTCTTTTCACTGTCAGGACTGTGGATAACAAAGCAAGTGTAAGTGGTGCCATCTGCATCCTGAACATTTGGAAGCAGGATGCTGGCGTTGCCCCGCAGCAGTCCTTCAGAAGACATCTTTGCCCCCGGGTGAAAGACTTCTAACTTATCTTCATACTTAGCAATATCTCTTGTACCCACACTCCATATCACAGCCAGGCGTTTGGGATCTATGTGACCAGAAGACTCCTCAAAGTAACAAGGCAGCAGGACATCAGAACCCGGTTTGGCTTGAATTGGGCCTTCGGGGACTGTGACGGTCAAAGCTGCCTCTGCAAGAGAAACGCAATAGGAAGAATTGTTGTTAGAAAATCAACAAGGCACTACCGATGGTCCTCACAGTTCACTTAGTGGCTGTTCAAAATTACAATGGCACTGAAAAAAATGACATGACTGTTTTTCACACTTATGGCTGTTGCAGAAACTTGGCAACTGACATATTTACGAAGTCCTAGGGTCATCGGATCACCTTTTGTGACTTTCTTATAAGAAACCAGATTTATTTAACAATGATTTTATTAACTTAACAACTGCAGTGATTCACTTAACAGTTGTGACAAGGTCATAAAATGGGGCAAATTTACTTAGCAAATGTTTCACTTAGCAACAGGAATTTTGGGCTCAGTTATGGTCATAAGTCAAGGACTATGTGTATGCAGCCTGGCATCCACATAAGTTCAGGATTATCTATTTTAGTTAGAAGAAAAAAGAATAGAATTTTTTAGTGGCCAAGTGTAATGGGAAACACAAGGAATTTGTCTCCATGCATAAGCTCTCAGTGTAAATACAAGCAACAAGTGATCAATCACGATCATAATTATAAAATACAATCATCATAAATCATTACATACAACACTCAGTAATAGTCATAGGTTACTAAATAAGCAATTAACTAAAGTATAATTGGTATCGTAATAAATTATTAGTTATACTAATAAATAATAAATTACTAAAAAACCAATCAGCATAAATTATAAGATACAAACAACAAAGTTATAGCCATAAGAAGCTAAGGAAATAGATAATAGGAAAGATGAGGATAATAGCAATACAGCCTTGCTACGATAGTTTGATATCCCAAGGCATAAGACAGTGTTGTGGGAAATAGTTTTTAGCAGAGTGATAACATATGGGGGGAGTCAGGGGGTAAGCTGTCCTTGTATCTAGTTGTTGTATCTAGAGGTCTTCTCAGTTGAGATCAACCCATCTGAAGAGATTTTCCCATAACAGCACCTCTTCAGGGAAAGCAGGCTATGCCCTCAGTGATGGCCTTGTGAAGATAGTGAAGATCCAGTTTTATGCACCATCTGAAACAAAACTTTATTGCTTAATTCATTAGCTAGTGTATGGCTATTATTTCATTTCATTTTTATCTTGCTGCACTACGGTACATTCATTGTGCATATACGTCTGACAAATAAATACACAATTGGGCTGGGCCTCCTTCATGTGTAGTTTTGTAAAGGAAGGTTTATTCTTTGACTGAACTACAATTATAAGGGTTCCTTGATAAAACTAGCTCGAATTTGAATGCGGATTCTTTCCGAAATTCATCATCTATTTCCACATTATCTATAGCAGTAAAATATTATTTCAGGGACAGTTTTTCTTTCTCATGAGCTCCTCTAAGTGAGGCATCTTTTGACATTTGATTGGTGTGCCATTTGAAAGGGGTATAAAACCTAATGACTTAGACCAGAGTTGTCAAACTCAATTTCATTGAGGGCCACATTAGGGTTGTGTTTGATCTCGGGGGCGCTGGGGGGGGGGGCGTGACAGCTCGATGTCACTCATGTGGGGGGCACCTGTGGTGGCCAAATGCTAAGGCAAGACTTCCATCAGACCCTCCCTCATTCTCATAAACTTCCTTCCTACCTACTTTACTTTTCCTCTTTTTCATTCTTTCTTCTTCCTTCCCCTTTTTCTTTATTTTTCCTTCCTTACTCTTTTCCCATCTTTACTTCTTTTTCTTTCTTTCCTCTTTCCCTTTCTCCTTTCCCGTCCCTTCATCCTCAAATGCAAAAGGAGAAGCATTTCTCCCTCTGTTTTGTTTTTAGTTTGTTTTATTAGCCCTCTGCCAGTGAAAATGGAGCAGTGGGGCCGCACTCCGAGCTCCATTTTTTGCTAGCAGAGGCACCGTGAGCCGGTCTCCAGGCAGCCCTATGGACCAGATCTAGGCACCCTGCAGGCTGGATGCAGCCTTGACACCCCTAACTTAGCCTAACAAGGAAATCCTGTCCAGATTCAAGTGGCAAGCCCCACTTAACCCGAGAACCAAGAAAGACAGTTATTTCTGAGCAGTTGCCTTTATTGTTCCTTATTTCTAGACAAAAATCTTGCCAAACTAAAGCTACTATTTACATCACTATAGATATACTTTGGAAGTTGCTAGGGAGGAAACTTCTTAACTCTTTCTCCTGACCAAACTCTTCATGCTTTACTGACTCCTTGCCCTCTGGAATGTCAAACAGGAAAATGAATTTGGCCTAGTGGTTAAGGCACCAGGCTAGAAAGTGGGAGACTGGGAGTTCAAGTCCTTCCTTAACCATGAAAATCACTCGGTGATTTTGGGCAAGTCACTCTGTACAAGCCACTTCACAGGGTTGTCATTGTATCGAAAATAGGAGAAGGAAGGTGGGTTGTATATGTTTACCACTTTATTTGGAAAGAAGGCAAAGAAAGCTTTCCCTTCTGTGAATCCAGACTATATTTCACAACTACATAGACCAAATTCAAGCCCTCTTGAACTAAGGGCTTTGATTCACCAATCCCCATTGCCACAGTTCTTCAAAAACAACCATTAAGCTGGGTCCATTGCCATCCCATTGCATTAGCCACTGGCAAGATACCAGGCATCATTCAGCTTTTTCACCACATCTCTCTCACCATGCTGTTGGTTAGTTCTTGGGCCCCACTCCCACCCCACAAGCCAGCAGATCAGCAAATAGCTGATGAACGGTGCTGATTCACTGAAAGCAAGCATCAATTGCATTCCTTCCCCCTGGAGGAAGGACATGTGATTTCCCTTGATTTATCCATGGTTAAGCCTTATACTTAACATCCTTGAGGGCAGAAAACGAAACTTATTTCCATCACATGGGCTGAAAAAGGGAAGTGGCAGAACCCTTGCCAATTTTATGTTCTTAAAAAAGACAAAGGGGCCTTCCATTTTCATATAGTTTTATTGCACATGTTGATTAAAATAGTAAAAACTAATACAAATTTCAGAAAAAATAATTGTAAGAAAAAAGAAAAAAGAGAAAATAAGAAAACGAAACACATAAGTGACTTCAAACCTTCATCACTACATAGTTCATCGTTCGAACCTGCATACTATATAGCACTATGTTTATTAAGTCTTCAACCTCTTTTTACAGCTATCTCTTCGTCCCATATCCCATCCCTTATCTGTAAGCAAGTCCATAAACACCAGTTTTTCAATTCTGATATCAGCAAACAGCCCGCAAAGGTTGCCAGAACTCTTGAAGTTCAAGTCCGCACATCTTAAATTGGCCAAGTTTGAAAAACGCCGCTCTGAACCGTTTTTTTAAAAAAAGTGATCTCGAAACACGCATGCCACGGAATAACAATGGCGGGAGTATGAACCGCACTTTTTTTTGTCCCCTGAAGCAACTCCTCTTAGGTTAAAAAGATTTCGTAACAATTTCCCACGATACCCCGCTGCGCCTTTTCCGTTTCAAGGGGGGCGAGTGTTGGAGGGGGGGTTATTTCTGCCTAGAAGGTGAGAGGGGGCTAAAAAGCGAAAAGTCCTTCAGCCCAGCCTCCAGATGCAATATAGTCCCTCTCCAGTCCCGGGCTTCACTTTGCTCCCTCACAGGGAGCGTTTTTTTCAATAATCGGGATATTCCTGAGCTCTGTGGGAGTTTGGGTGATTCGGTTTTCTGGTTACTCACGTGTAAACGGCAGATACAGCAAGAGGCAGGCGAAGAATTCGAAAGAAGGCGACATATTGATGCGTTGCTGGTCCCACAACATATTTTTTAAAAGCCAATTCTGGAGTTTCGCTTTCCTCGGAATACGCCCCTGCTCAGCGCTTCATGTTTTTTCCGGGTTACCGAAAGAAGCGTTTGCTGATTAACGAAGAAAAAACCCGAAATACATTTAAGGAATAAACTATAGTTACCCCGCGAAAAAGGAGTGGGAGGGGGAAGAATTTTATTTTTAAAAAAATAATAACTAGATAAAGGCAAAATTTGGGACGTGTAAAACCAGCTAGAAATAAATTTAAGGACATAAACTATAGTTACCCCGCAAAAAGGGGGTGGGATGGGGACATTTAAAAATTTTTTTAACTAAGTAAAGACAAAATTTGGGACGGGTAGTTTATCCGAATTACCTGAATTCAAATAAAAATTAAAACCGAAGTTGTTAAGATCAGAAGAAACAAAAGACAATCCAATATAGAATGTTTGCTTTTTCAGGATATAGGACCTGATAAAACGTAATAGTAAGAGAAATAAGATCAATAATATGCTGGGACAAATTTTCTCAGTTTGTTAAACAGCGCAGTGAGAACCATTTTATAGAGCCAGGGGAGGAGCCTGACGCTCTGTTTGCAATTGTTACTATCAATCAGAATAGAACTGGAAGGAACTTTGAGGTCTTCTAGTCCAGCCCCCATTTCAGATATGTGATTGTCCAGCTTCTTATAAACCTCTAGTGATGAAAATGTTATTGCTTCAAAAGACAAGTTCCGCTGGTTAATTGTTCTCATTGTGAGGAAGTTTCTCCTTAATTCCAGGTTGCTTCTTTCCTTGATTAGTTTTCATCCATTGTTTATTGTTCTGCCCTCTGGTGCTTTGGTAAATAAGTTGCTTCTTCAAATACTGGAATACTGCTATCATGTCACCCCTAGTCCTTCTTTTCTCTAGACTGGCAATATCCAATTCCTGCAGCCATTCTTCATATTTGTGTCAAGGCCTTTAATTATCTTAGTTGCTCTTTCTTTGCACTTTTTCCAAAATCTCAACTTCGCTTTTGTAATGTGGAGACCAAAACTGGATATAGTATTCCACTTGTGGTCTTAAGGATTTATAAAGCTACCACTAATACTCCACATGATTTGGATTCTATACTATAATTATTTTCATCTATATTTGGAGCAACTGTTTTGTGAGAATGAATTCCATTGGACTATGACTGCATTCAGGAAATTTCCAAGAGTAAGTAACAAGAAAACTTATTACAATTCTTTTCACCATCAACCAGATGTTCAGACTGGATTTGGCATTTTTATTTACCTATCAAGATCTTCCTAGGAACCTGGAATAGGGATATATGTTTCATGGTTTTAAAGGTATCATCACAAGATGTAAACTATGTGGCTTTTCACTGCCTGCTTCCTGGCGACGACAGGGTCTGGACTC